>JARKIB010000272.1:0-176569 GCA_029378385.1 Mycena metata | reverse complement strand
AGTACGATCCTCTATTTCCCGCGGACTTTATACTGCAGATATCTATGGACATTTCTGAAGTTTCAACAAGCAATTGTGTCCGTTGAAGTACCATCATTCCATATCAAATGTTCCCACGGTTGAAAAGTCCACACGCGGAATAGCCCGGTTCAACTGCGGGCGGGGTCTTAAGTTCTTTCTTTTGCAGACTCGCTTGATTTTAAGCCAAGCTTTAGACAGGGACCTTTCGATTTGCTTTTTGCGCCGCTTCGCGTAAATATGGAGCCTCAATCCGAAAACTCATCGTTGACACGCTTCATCATGATGCAGCTCCGGGCGAACATCGATCGGGTCACTGCAAACAACACCGCTGAATCTCTCGGTGTTCCAGTTACTAGTACCCTTATCCCCCGATGTGAGTACGATGCGCATGCTGCTCTCATTCGTTTTATCCGTCGATTTTCCGTCTGGCTTCATTATTCATACTCACACCTCATACAGGATTCAAGACCCCGTGGCATGAGATATGCATTCCATGCCCTTTGGATAGCCGGCGAGCTTCACGCACGCGCACGAACTCGGTTCGAATCCGAGTACGGTCTTTAATGTTTGGGTCTGTGTTTTTTTGTTCAGTGCATTTGATCCACGCTCTCGTTTTATAATACAGTTGAACTTCGTGGTGATAGTCAGACTGAAACCGTTGGCGTCGGGGGATCAGCGTCCCTGGCTGTTTAAATATTCATTTGATGTCGGTATGTACGCTCCTGGACTCTGCGAGTATATTTTTCTCCCTGACTTCAGCTGTTCAGAACGTTCAGGAACCAGCCTTCCCAGAAGTTTGTAATGGCGCTCGTTATTTCCGGATCCCAACGTGCATCGTAGTATTTCGCCACTTTCAACCGGTTCGGGTTCAAATGAAGTGGGGCTGTGAATTATTTCCGGATCCCCAACGATGAGTCACTTACTATGCTACTCACGATCGCAAGGTGCTCGGGCCGGGGGGATGTTGAATTTTTCTTGTAGACCGGTGCCGCGCCTAGTTATTCAACTGACTATAATTCTGATCTTGCGTTCACGAATAGCAGCCTGCGGCCGTACTACTGCTATGTACGACATTCGATGCATGTGTCACGTACACGGTGTTGTACGGTACGCCGACGGAAGGTCAACCCCTAGCAATTTAGATCTACCGTATGTCTCTTCATCTTTTTAAAAGCAAAACTCCCCAAGCGCATAATTACTCCAAGCGGGCACTTTTTTGTCAGACGGAACATACCCCGGTTTTCCAACTTTCGTTGAACCAAACCAAGTGACGTCCAAATAACTTGCAAGTCCGAGGTGCCCGACAGGTTAAAAAATCACTTTTGCCGTCCAGGCAGTATCTGGGCACGACGGAGAAGGCTTCGTCATGGTACCAGGACCAAATTAGATGGTTTAGAACAAGTTTAGAAGGATCGGTATATGGTTTCCAGCCGCTATGTCCTATTTCAAACACAACCAGAATAGGCATTTCCAGCCCCTCATTTTATCACACAATAACCTTTGAGGACCAGGGTTAGGCATCTGAATTTCGATTAGATTCCTGGCACCCTCGAGGCCGAGTGGATCACGAAAGATTAGATTTCGGCGATCCTTGAATGAAATCGGGTTTTCGGCCGCACCAGATGTGCGCGATAGGATCACCGGCACCGGGTTACCGAGACAGGCACACGCGACTAACAGCGCGGACCCCGCGTTGCCAGGGACACCATCATTATACTGTCAACTCATAACTGTTTCTGCCCGAGTTTATCATACTCTCCTTTCTCTTTCCGCTTCTTCGTTCCCCTTCGTTTTCCTGGCTGCGCCATTCCCTTCTTTTCTTTCTAATTTCCGGCCATGTACACCTCTACTGTCATTCCTGTCCTCCTCTCCCTGCTCCCGGCGGCACTATCCGCGCCGATCTTCGGCCTGGGCGCCTCGACGAGCGACGACACCGCAACAGGAACGCCGACGCCCGTGGCGCTCGGGACGGTGAACAGCACCCTCGTGCGGCCCGCGCTCTTCTCGCGCGTCGCATACTGCGAGAGCGCGACGATCACCAACTGGACGTGCGGCAAGCCGTGCCAGGCCCTCACCGATATCACATTTTTGCAGTCTGGTGGAGGTGCGTCTCTTCTCGCTTCCGACGGCGTCACACACAATGCGCTGACATCCGCCGCACAGACGAGGGCTTAGTCCCGCTGTGTGAGTCCACCCTGCAGTGCTTCCGGGTACGGTAACTTATGCGATTGACGCACGCAGACTATATCGCACACGATGCGGACGACCAGAGCCTCGTCGTCGCCCACGCGGGAACCGACCCGGTCAAGTTCCTCTCCCTCCTCAACGACGCCGAGTTCGCGCTCGTCCCACTCAACGCGTCGCGTTTCCCCGAGACTGCCGGGAGTACGTCGCCCCTTCCTTCCCTCACCCCTGTCTCTCTACTTTCATGTGCTGATGCGCGGCGCAGCGGACATCAAGGTGCACGACGGCTTCCAGGACACCTTCGAGCGCACCGCGGACGGGCTGCTCGCGGGCGTGATGAAGGGGCTCGCAAGCACAGGGGTCAAGAAGGTCGTCGTTACGGGCCACAGTCTCGGTTCGTCCTGCCGCCCGGGTTGATTCATCTTCTACCGCCAGGTATTGAATGCTGGGTACTACATGCAGGCGCGGCGCTGGCAACGATGACGGGCGTGATGATCAAGAACGCGGTGGACCCCTCCGTGGACGTGGCGGTGACGGGCTACGGGCTGCCGCGCGGCGGGAATGAAGCCTGGGCTACATTCCTCGATACCAAGGTGCGTTGCCTGCGTCTTCTCCCTTCTCCCTTTCCCCTTTCTCCTCCTACTACTTTCCGTTCCCACTAACCACTAACCTCTTCGCAGCTCGGCCTCACATTCGTCACCAACCAACACGACCCCATCCCCATCGTCCCCCCCAAGGCTTTGGGCTTCCAGCACTCCAGCGGCGAGGTCCACAGCGTCGACGGCACCCAATCCAACTTCGTCGCATGCCCGGGGCAGGATAACGAGAACTGCTCGACGGGGAACAGCTTGATTGATTTTAATATCGTTAATCACCTTGGTGGGTTGGGTTTTTTTTTTCGTTCGCGTGGTGTTTTCGTTCGCGTGGCGTTTCCCGTTCTTGTGGTGTTTTGCGTTCTTGTCTCCTCCGTCCTATCGTTCTCGTTTTCTAATACTGATCACCTTCTCCACACAGGCCCGTACTTCCAAGACATCTCCTTCGGCACGCCCGAGTGCTCCACCGGGCTCTTCGGTTAAGGGTCCAGGGCTGCGACGTTGTTCTTCGTTCGTTGTTTTGTTAAGGGGCTTTGTATTAATGTATTTACAGTAATATTTGGGGAGAGGTGTAATTCGAGTACATACTGTTGGCAATGTTGTTCAAGAACGCCCGAATCTGAACCGGCGCGCGGGAGAACATAAGTAGGTATTCCGGAGCACTAAGCCCATTCATTCCGTCTCGTCCAACTCTACCCTGTATACATGTAAAAGCCTCATCTCCACCGCGTCACTTATACTTCCTCGCGATCGGCGAGCGGGCCCATCGCTGCGAAACCGCCCGTCCAGCACCCTCCGTCGTCCCTGGCCAGGAGACGTGAAACGCGGACGCGGGACGATCTCAGAGGCACCGATTACCAGCGCGTGTTGAAATCAGCGCTGTAGAATTGTTTGACGGATTCCGGGGCAAAGACTAGGCAAAGACCTTTGGTAGGCAGGCATCTTATTAGAAATCGGAATGCACGAGGGAATCGATGAAGCACGTCCCCGAGACCACGAATCCAAAAAACGATTTGGCCGCAGCATGGTCCGTGCGCATCACTGTGAACCACGGAAATGGTGAATTTGACGCAATATTTCGCCCCTAAAACGACCCAGTTTTCACTGGGAAATGAAGTGGTTTTCGCGGCCAACGGGGGAATTTCACCCACAAACCATGTGAGAATTTTCGCTAACAAAACGCAACTTTTCACATGGATCAATTCATCCCATTTCAGGGCGAAATTCATTCTGTTTCCAGGGAAAGCAGGCCTTGTTTGAAACCAAAAAGTATCACCGCTGGGCCTTCCTGTGCCACTTCACTTTAGTACTCGAGTCGTCACTATTATAGTCTTACCTTAGACTTGAGAATCTCTTGTAGTGCTTAATGGTAAAGTCCAGTTACTCAGTCACTGTACATATGTATGTGCATTCAATATATGTATATGACTATGGCTACTGAACATGTAAGTATATCAAATTATGGTTGCAACTGCGAAGTCGCGCACACATGTACGTGTGACATATACTAGTACAGAAAAATGTTGGAAAGTCATGACCTGAGTTTTGTACCTTGCTCGAGGCACCGGGATGAGGCTCCATTCGACTCCACAGCCCTGGGAAAAGCTGGAGGATCACTAATTCACGGTGGATGACTATAAGGCTGTTACTGGTCCCAATTTTGACGATGTCAAGGAGTAGTGAAACTGTATAGTACCATGCAGTGAATTTTCTATTTCACTGGAAAACTGAGTGAACTAGATATTCACAGCATGTGGTGAAAGTCAGAGTTCACCCCAAAGCAGGTTGCAATGCGAAATTCACTGTGTTATTCTGTGAAATTCACCCTCTTCATTTTTCACAGTGCATCAACCGGTGCATCGGCTGTACTGATCATCGAACTTGCTTCCCCACCACCATGTCAACAGCCAGCGACGCTGTAGTTTCCTCACCAGAGCTCGTCGAGCTCATCCTTGCTCGGGGTGCCCATGCGCGACCTCCTCGTCCACGCCCCGCGCGTCAGCAAAATGTGGAACGCCATTACTCTTACACGCACGCTGCAGCGCATCCTATTTTTCCAACCCGAGCCGCCCGATTGGCAACCCCTGCGCAATCCCCTCCTAATGGCGCTCTTTCCCCCCTTTTTCGCTTCCTCAGGCCCTCACGCGCACGGCCACCGCTCCTAGCCCGGCGATGCCTCATCCATCGCGAAAATGCCGTGGGCCACCGCGCCCGACGCGTTTCGCCGCCCAGACGCGAGCTGGCGGCGCATGCTGGTCGTGCAGCCCCCCGTGCCGACGACGCTCCTCGTCCCCCTAACACGTCAGTCGCGCGGCGGCGATTGGGAGTCCCGGCAAAGGATCAATTCCGAGTCCGACGATCCGTCACCGTCTCTCGGGCTGCGGATAAGGATATCTAGCTAAGAATAACTAGCCACACGGACACATAGATGAGCATCGTTTGGTTTCATTGTCAACTATTAGTCCTCATGGACGCCTCGCTTGTAGGGATGCCCACCGCCCCCGTCTTTACGGGTGGGACGGGCCCCGTAAACGGCACCCCGTCCCGTGCCGTCTCGACATCGGCTTCAACAAATAAGCGGGCGGGTACGGGCGGCAGTACTGCCGTCAATACCCGCCCGTTGACGGCCGTCGACGGCCGCAGACGGGTTGGTGAATTTTACCAAGCTTTTTCAAGCTGTTTTAATGGGACTTAGCAGGAGGGAGATCCTACTTGGTTCATGGTGAGACCTAGCACCACCTGAGAACTGATTAAATGGGAACAGGGACCATTTCACTCACGTCCCATCGGATGCCGAGATGCCGATGTTTGAAACTCGCACGACTCCTCGTCCTTTTCTCGGCGTGTCGCGCGGCTATTTCTATTCCAGACCCACTGAGGAATCCACATCCCCAGTTTGGCTTCTGAGCACTCAATTAGCAACGAAATCACCTTTTATACCGGTGGGAAATTGATTACCGTCCCGTCCCCGCTTACGGCCGTCTTTTGTGCCGCCCGTCCCGCCCCAGGGTCTTGAGGTCAGAAAAGACGGCCGTCAACGAGGCGGGCCGTCACCGCCTCGAGTTCGTGGATTGACGGCCGTCGCCGTAAACGGGACGGTGTTCATCCCTACTCGCTTGCTTGACTTGGCAGAGGTACTTTCTACATGCCGAGTAAATATTCTAAGATAGGATTAATCCCATCGACCACCCTCCGGGTGGTTGGGATTAATGCTAATACCGCCAGGCATTGTCTCATTGGTTCCTGTAGTCAAAATATGTACAATGCGCAAAGCATCGTGCAAATAATTTTGACCATAAACCCTGAGATCGAATTGAAAAAATATTGTATCTGCGGCTGAGAATGTCCAATTCGATGAATCCATGATCTATGCTGGAAGGACTCTCCATATATAATGGACAAGCAGTAAAGAGTAATATTACATGGCGGGGGATGTATTGAATAGTGATGTTCCGGGCCCGGCTCGGCCTGGAAGCCCGGGCTTAGGCCCGGCTTGAGTGGGCCTGGGCCTGAGATTTCTCAAGCCCAAGCCCAAGCCCGCTCAGGCCCAAGCCAAGCCCGAAGCCCGGGCTCAGGCCCGGGCTTGAGAAGCAGAGTGAAAGAGTTGTGGAGGCTGATGATTTTTCACACTATGTGGCAGGTAACACTAAGTTAACACTCTAAAGCACATTTACATACCTGCTCACGACGTTTTCAGCCATTTCAACCACATTTCCCTTTTCGGTCATTCTGATTTGGGGTTTCCACTGAACTTTTCACCCATTTCTAACGCAGATTTCGACCCCAAATGCATTTTTTGGTTGACTTGTAAAGAATTGGCCCTCAATCGAACAAATTTCGGTTCCTGAACTCAAGGGAAGATCACCTTTATAGGTGATACCGAGGCCCGCGCAGGCCCGCCTCTGGGCCCGGCCGGGCTTGGGCTTGAACGGGCCTGGCCTGGCGGGCTTCGGGCTTGAAGCCGGGCCCTGAACATCACTAGTACTATTGAATATGGTAAAGCACAGGGATGGCGGAAGCTTCAGGAAATACACTAGGCCGGACACTTTCCCCTGAACTCGCTGGCGTGCGAGCGATCTCCTGGCACGATGTCGCGGCTTTAACATATCATACACATAATCTGTTACGAGAAATTGTCAGTAAAGATTTAGAAGTGACAATGAACAGATGAACGCACATGTCGGACGTCGGCGCACGGGCTAAAGGTAGGTATGTAGGAGTAGGGCAGGACAAGGAGATCATTCAGGGGCTGGCCAAAAAAACGGAAAGTCTAGAGTAAAATAAAACACTTGACAGGTCGAGCACTAGCGCATCCTGGGTAAGACGTCAGTCCTACATGCATCACCCTCAACAAGGACAAACTTACGGTGGTTGCAGCAACCTTACCAAGAGCGGTGTATGTATGTCCCTGTTGGCTTGCGAGTTCCATATGCTGAACCGTCTGCTGCACCGCGATTTCTGCCTGCTGTGCTTCAACACGCAGCGCGGAGGTAGCCTGGATTCAGGTCGAAAATCAGCACCGTCGACAACGCCGCAGATAATGGGACAAATGGGCACACTCACGATGGCCACAGCGACGTTTTCCAACAGCAATGTGCGTTTCCGTCTGCTGGCTTGCCAGGAGCGTTTGCTGAGCGGCCTGTCGATCCGCGATTCCCGCCTGTTGTGTCTCAACCCGCAGCGCCGATGCGGCCTATGCAGAGATACTTAAAACTCAAGGTAACAGGCAAAGGGGAGGATGCGAACCAAAAAGTCGTGATACGCCTCATCCAACTCCGCCTTAATGCCCTGCAGGGCGCGCTCGTTGCGCCTGAGGTGTACAATGCGGGAAATGCTACTCGTGAACGCGATAGCCTCCATCGGATAGCGGATCTCCTCAAGAAGTCTGGAAACGGATCAGGATTAATTATTTCTCAGTGGAGCGAATCGGTGCTTACACTGTAAAGCGTTTGATTCTCTGAAGCATCGGCGGTGGGATGTTGGATGGGTTCGGGACCGCGTCGGTAATTACATCGAGGATCTTCTCGGCCCGGAGTGCAATGTCGCATGCGTCGGACTTGGCTTGTTTCGCGCGCTAGATTCAGACATGTTAGGTATGTCACACCGCAGCGAAAGACGACACTAACGTCTGCGATGTCCCACACCGCGAGCACACCGCCGACTGCGCTCTTCAGCGGAGGGAAGGCATCCGCCGATTCTTTCAAGGCTAATAGGGAAGTCGAGAGAATATCAGGAAGGGCAACTGAGGTTCGCAACGAGAGGGATTTGATCTTCGCGGTCGGAAATGCGGGTTTCCTCCTCCGCGAGGAGAAGGGTAACCGCATGGGTGTGGTTCCCGGAGGGCTGGCACACACTGCGGACTATATATCTCGTGCGCGCGCGGCTGTGTATACAGCAGTTAAAAAAAGTCGACGTCGTTCACACGAACAGCAGCTCAAGCGGTGGAAGATCCGGAAGTCGTGCTTTTCCGAATACACAGCCATCACTGCATTCAAGGGTGGGATAGCCACGGGGGCGCCTCGCCGCTGGCGTCGGCTAGCTGAGGCTATGTTCGGCTAGTCGGCTGCCTAGCCAGAGCTACCCACAGCTACCGAGGGTCGGCTAGCAGACGAAGCGGGCCATAGGTAGGCCCCCGGTCACTCACCCATAAGCAGCTCCGCCGTAAGGTAAATCAACGGCCCAAAATTCCTCTTTTTCGCTCCGTCTGTAAGGTAAATCAGCCTGAAATCCACCAAACCCGCTCCGCCATAAGGTAAATCGCGCGGAGCGCAAGAAATTTTTTTGACCTTGAACGGGGGGAAATTTCGATTTCTTTCGGCCATTTCACGTGCAGTTCGGCCAAAATAATCTTGAAAACAGCCATCCCAAAGCCCCCCACACCGTCCGCACCGAAGCGGCCTGGAGATGCGCCAAATCTGCGTTTGGGCGAAAAAATTTGATGTATCGGCTAATTTTGGCGGTCAAACTCGCTCCGCTGTAAGGTAAATCAACGTCCAGGAGCCCAAAAATCATAAGGGAAATCAACCAGAATTTTGGACTTTTGGCGGAGCTGCTTATGGGTGAGTGACCGGGGGCCTCCATAGGTGCGGCTAGCCGGCTAGCCGAACATAGCCCCAGCTAGCCGGAGCTAAGAATAGCTAGCCAGGGCCCCGGCTATCCGGCGGCTGAATGCAGTGATACGACGCCGAGGGAGAGAACTTGAGAACCAAGTCTTGGCCAACTTCAGCAACGGGTTACTATGTTCAGGAATCAATACCCGAATTGAAAGTCGAAGGTACAATTCTTTTTTTTTTTTCTTTTTTGGAGTGTTTGGTGTGATGATTGAAACTCCGTCTGCAGAAGCATTCCGAGTCATCCGCTTGTGTTGCTGGTTTTTGAGCCAGTCATGCCGGTGAAGTTTGTCCAGGAGGAAATGCTGTTACGCACAATATTATACCAGTGTGGGACTCTGGCCTTGCAGAAAAAATATCCTATACCATTCATTGGCCACATACCCACTAAAACCCCCTCTGTGAGTGTCCAATCATCCGGCAGTGAGTCCTCATTCATTAGCAGCCCACTCCAAGTGTTAAGTACCAGTTGCTTTCTGAAAGCAAGTGGGCCGAATTTAATTTTGTCGGTCAGAATACGGTCACGTCTCAAGGCTGAATTTATTCCTTTCAACCACAGATTGTGGATGCTTGCCTCGGTGAGAGTTATGCCTGGATTCTTTATCACACGGTTGACACGCAAATTCCAATTAAGGTGCCACCCTACTGAGACCAATATTGCAAACATTCTCCCTTGTTCTGGCCTCGTACGTCCGTTTGGTGCTTTAAATCTCAACAGATCACAACCTATGATCAAGCCCCAAGTGAGCTTTGGCCAAGTGGAATATTTTTTCAACCACAGCTGTCTCGTGAGAGCCCATATAATTTTCTGTTCAGGAGAATAGCATTCAAGTGCAATGTGCTCTAGAGAGTCAGTCACCTTACAAACATGGCAGATGCCATTCATCTTCAAGGTTTCGCTGTGGGACCAAAAATCCCCAACTCTAAACGTGTTATGGATACACTTCCACAGAAATTCTCGTGAAGTTCATGGTATTGCAGAGGATCGAATCGATCTCCAGATTGTCTCGTCCGATGGTGTGTAGTGTGAGATTTGCTCGACCGAGCATCTGATGCGGTCCAGGTTGATGAACATTGATTTTCTGTACGGTGTTGGACACAATTAAATGCTCGTATAATCTTCGTGAATACTCGTTGGGACCCCCTTGCTAACAGCTCGAAGGTACAATTCAATAGTTCATAATGCATTAGGTCAGAATGCATAATTGTCATAATGCATAGCATTTGGGCATCCGCCGACTTGGTACACTGTGGAGTTTCCGCCACAACGTGGCATCCCAAATCCGGTGATTTGATGGAGGCAGTGTCCGGCAGTGTTCGTCGGCTGACCTTACCCACTAACCTCATCCTCTCTCTCTTCTACCACGTCAACCTGCCTTCGGTGTCCCGTGCATCGTCTCTACGTCTGCTCCAAATGCCTCTATCACCCCTCTTCCCTTACTGCTGCAGCCGACGCCCCGACGAGAGGATATTAGGAACATCGTTTTCGTTACCCGCGGAAATCCAGCGTCCTCGTTCTCGCCTTGTTCTTGCCCCCTCTAGATCTGTTATGCCTCTGCTTGAATGTTCCCTCCAGTAATTTATTGTCTCTGGAAAGCCGTCTGCACACTGCATCGTCGTTGTTCACATATATAGTAGCCCAGCTCTTAGTTCTCATCCCTCTCACCACACCACATCATGCGCCAAACTCTCACCTCTCATCTCTCACCTTGTTGAATCCCCGTGTCCACACCTCTTTCCGTTCTCCTCAGCTCCCCCGGCCCCATTGCATTAAGACTGCTAGCCACATATTACTGTCTTACGTCGTCGCCGACCTTGTCGCCGTCGGTTGGAGTCCTGGACTCATCACGTACAAATTTGGCTCTGCCAGTGTTTGGCCGCACTCTATCACTCCTTCAAGGCAGCTATGTACATTGTATAGTGTTCTGTACGGACTGCGTGGCCTTTCCCATCATCGCCGGCACTCTTGCATAAGATGCAATAAATCTTTTGGCCTGTCCCGTTGGATACACTGTTGTGAAATCTCTCACCCGCACCGCTAGTACACAACGCATCAACTTGTATTATTTTGCTGCTTTTATTATTTCAGGTCGGCCACCGGCGGCATTTCGGCACGTCCAACACTGCCTCCATCAAATTACTGCATTTGAGATGCCACGTTGTGGCGGAATTGAAACAACTGACTTGGTAGGCGGAGATTTTATGCATTTCTTCATAACGCATAATGCATAGCCCTTGAGTGAGTTTTTGCTCACTTTTATGCATTTTTCAGGCCCTAAATGTGGGCTCAGACTCAAATTCGGTTTCATGCAACTGTGGGAACATATTTATGTAAGTATGTGGTGCCTCAAACAGATCGTCAGAGTGCATAATTTGCCCTCAGGAGAGTGCTGTATGTCGTCATGATCAGCAGAACTCACTTGAAGGCAAGGAAAGTCAGTCTGAATTTTACATGAACAATTCTCAAGGGGGAATCGGGATTAAACTTTTGGATGTAGGGTTGAATTCGACCTAAAATGAGGGCTGGCAATCGATTTCTATTTTTTTCAGAATTTTTACGATTTATTTTTGAAATTTTCCCACGAGGGGGGGAGGGGTCTGGTCCAAAATTTTGTGAAAAACACTCTAATGAATGCGTTCATTTCAGGGAAAATGTCAAAAAAATCGGTGAAAATATTCGGCTCAGCCATCAAAGTTGCGATATCTCCACAACCTAAACTCGTATGAACCTGGAACCTTCAAATATTGATTTCCCGCCCATTCTTACCCCCGAATTCGACCCTACTCCGAAATTTTCATCCCGATTCCCCCTCGCAATTTCTCCAAATGTCATGATGTCACATTATGTGACAAATTCCGCAATGCATATTGCTCATAATGCATAGGGCTCGGGGGTCCACCGAGCTTATGCGTTATGAGCTATTGAACTGTAACTCAAATTCCGACATCCCACAATACGAAAGCCGACCAAAACACATGGCTCAGATGGTGTGGGCCCTACCATGAATCTGTTCAATACCGGGATGTACCCAATGAATATGGAAGAATTATGGCGACGGAAATTACTCTCCAGAATTGCAATGTACGCCTATCCGAGACTGAGTTCAAGAAATTGGACGAAGAAATAGCTGCAGACGACGTCGGGACCGCTCTGAGACTCTCGAACAACGGGAAAGCCGCTGGAATCGACGGTATCCCATTCAAAATTTACAAACTCCTCGACATTCATTCGCCGGCATGACTGGCTCAAAAGCAGCAACAGAAGCGGATGACTTGGAATGCTTCTGCAGACTGAGTTTAAATCATTACACCAAACGCTCCAAGAAAAAGAAAGAAAAAAAAAAGTGGACCGAAGTCGTGGGGCGCTTCGTGCCCGGCCACGCTCTTGTGATTCCTACAACAGCGCGGGAAGAACACTCAGGGTCAGTAGAGACACTCGGTAACGCCACTAAAGACTTTCAGATTCCGGAGGAATGGAGTCCGCGCCTCGTGCGACGATAAGGGTCTGAGGGGGTGAGAACGACGTGTATGAGTGTCCCCGCCGGGTCGAGCGTGTCATCGATATCGCAGTAGTGAGTTTGACGCTGGTGGACAGAAAGAACGGGTCGGTTGTCCGGAATATGGGTGCACTCACCTGTGCAAACCACAAAAGAAGTTCAAGGTACCAAGAATGTCGTAGAAGCGTGGAATAAAATATGGTTTCGAATAAGGGGAAGTGGTGTGTAGGCGTGAGTGCTCGTAAAGCTCGATAAGACTCGATGAGAAGGGTGCTCAGGTGTATTTGAAACCCTAACCCTAGCTCCAACTGATATTTACAGTCGTTTGCATAAGTCACCATTAAAGTTCACCGATGCCGGCGGAATTGAGGGAAGGAGTGAAGATTATCAAGGCCCTCTGGGCATCCCTGGTACCTCTTCCCAGATCTATAGCACACATTCATACCTGTTTTTCGTGGCTTGCGAGTCTCGCGCGGCCTCGTCCCTCAGCCTACTTGCCTCAGTCTCACCCGTGAGAATTGAGATATTTCGGCCTACCCCTAACCCTATCCACCAACCTTACCCAGATCCGGATTCATTTATTATAGTTTCGACTTTATTTATCAAGCTGAATTTCATATGTCATGGCCGAACAATGCCGGGCGTGATGGTTACTCGTCTTCCGGACCTGGTATTACCAAGGCCCTCTGGGCATCCCTGGTACCCTGGCTTTCAGTCACCCATCCAGTACTTGTACCTCTCAACAACTTCCTTAATGCTGGTGTTCATAATTCAACAGATGGGGGGGCCTCCGGCCTATGTCGTAAAGTACTCTAAACACACTCCTCTGTGGCTGAAACACCACTGCCCACTCTGTATCATTTACACCGTACAATACTAGAACATACCTCTAATTTTCATTTTAGACCCGTACTCACAGTCGACTTCCAACTACTGCCCTCAGTCAACACTACAACACTACATAGGCTGCAGGTGGTGAGCTATCATGTATCAACGAATTACCAGGCCAGAAATTAAAAGTTATTACGGTCTCAATGTGCATGCTCAACTTCATCTTCAACCATTCCTGAGGTGGAGGGATGGTAAAGCGGGGTGGTGAGAAAAAAGCACATGTCAGAGGGAAACCAGAGAGAGAGAGTGGTTGTGTACCCTCTGTTGAGAGCGAGCGTTAACAAGCGCCGGGACCTGCAACTATAGAAGATAGGGGTTTTCACCCGTTTTATCAAAGTTCCCACAGTTGTTGTCCGAAAACCGGGGTTTGATGGACGGGCGACCGATTTTCTATACCGTCCTGGCCTTCAATCCCTGGAAAATTCACATGGAGATGGATAACTACTGCACAAATCGATTCCGGAAGACTCCGGAGGGAAAAGTTCAAAAGTGAGGGAGAAAGAAAGTGAATTATGCACCGTTCTCGCAAACATGCCGATTACGATCACTGGGTGAACGCTGCCGTATAGCCTGCGGAAAATTGGACCATTTCAAGTACGGACCGGACCGGGTTCTCTAATATTTCCATCGCACTTTTACCCAAATCCGTATTCTTTCCTCCCCATAATCGTATTCTTTTACATTCATTTTGTCCTTATTTGGACAAAAGAGTTTTTACATGTCATGATCGGGCCATCATTCGCTTGATGGCTATTCGTGTTTTAGACCTGGTATATGGTACCAGGAATATGGTACCAGGAATCCCGGTACCGGCAGTGCACGATGCAAAATTGCCTCTGAGATGATCTCAAGTACACTCCCAGTCCTACAGAGGTTTCTGGCCGCCCCCAGCCCGGGAAGTAGGAATCATCACGGACTATGCAAACGACTGTAACTTGAAGTAACACGTAACGCCGCGTGTTGGTGTCGAGGACGGTCACATGCCATGTAATTAAGGTGACAAGAGCGGCTACTGTGGGGGGGGGGATATATTATACTCGCGAGGTCCACAACATGAACAGCGAGTTTACCGAAGACAAACAAGCAGTACTGTACGGGTGGTTATCCATACATTAAATACCACAAGATGTCGACGGAACACACAATCATTCCAGGGGGGCGAGCACACAGACTCAACATATTGTAGACTGGCCGCCCGATTTAATGGCTGAACATCCGGCTAGAACCTCGTGGGACCTAACAACACCGAACCGATGGGCTGGCGTTCGGGAGAAGTTCCCTCCTCCCAGGTAAAATCCCCGGCGTCCACCAGCATACAACAGGCCGTTGTATGTCTTCCCTTTGCAGAAAGCATGCATGGGACCACAAGTAGTAATATGCGACTGTTGAGCCGTAATATTGGAATAGCGAAAATTGTAGGTACCGGCAGTTTCGGTCGGCAACCGGACGGTACATTTGATGGGCGAAAATTCATGCGGCCAGAATCCGGCGCACTCCCAGATTGTGGCCAGTCAAAGGAATCCAGAGGACCACGCAGGCTTTTCGCGTTCGCGGGGCCGTCCGAGTTCAAGTGTCTTTCAGCGAACAGTCAATCAGTGGGACGGCGGCGGCGACGAAGCGCGTACAGCATGATTCTTTAAATGAACATGGTTACAACGGCATCCACTGTGCTCCATATTTCGGCATCGATAACAAGGTGTTCGGCTTGAGCATCAGAATCCAAAGGGAATGAATAATTTGCAGAATCCCGCCTGCCAATCACCGTATCCGCCGCCGCCGGCTGTTCGACGTGACTCATTTCCAAGTACTTCGTGGAGACGAAGAGTTTAAGGAACCCCGTATCGGATGTTACGCCCTCAGGAATGACGAATTGGAAGGCGTAGCCTCCACCAGCGCCATATCCAACTGTAATTCGCGTCGGCTCTGGGCTAGACTTGGCCTTCAACGGCGGCTCCATGGTCGGGGATTGCGGTTTATACCACGCCTAAATTACGGTGTTAGTCCACGACGAAGAGAAATGAGTCTCACGCACATCAACACTGTATGTCGCAGGGTCGAAGTAAAACAGGTACGGGAAAAGATCGTACTGCGAGTAGTTGCATATCGCAAAGCCGTATTTGCCCTCGGGTTCCAGGCGAAACCGCGCTTCGTTGTCGATCAGCAGATTGCCAAGTTCGAGGTTGGGCACACGGGCCCCATATTCCCCGCCCAACCTGTACATCTTATCTTGACTTCGTTTCCCAACGAGTCGTTTCCATTGTGCCTCCCCAAGAAGTAATTGAACGGGGCCACCGCACCAAGGACGCAAGGGAGGGTTTTCAAGCGGAACATTGAGTTTGACATCCGGGACGACATATCGCGAAAGCTTCGGGTCCAGACGAGTGATAGAAAATTCGGCCTCCGATATACGTCGAACAGCGAGGTCTGCGTTATTCGGGCATTCCACCACAAGGAACTTCGGTCCTCTTCGCTGGACCGAGACGTCCGATACCGCGAACTGTGGGATTTCACCAGGATGAACGTATACTTTCATCATCACAGCGTCGTTTTTCCAATCGGAGACGATGAGCCTTGTGCCCTCTGGTAAAACCAAATTCTCCACCGGCTCCGTGGGGATCAACATCGAAGAATTCAGGTTGACCGATACTGCAACGAGAACGAGCTGCGGTTCCAGGTCACAACGTGCATCCCTCTCAGGAATAAATTGTGTTCCAACCACCACCCCGCGCATGCTGCCGGTGTCGACCTCCAGAGTGCCGTCCTCCCTCATAGTCAACGCGTGGGACATCGGACCATGAGCCGGGCCCTCGAGGTCGAAAATGAAACGGTCCTTGTTTGCGCCTTCGCACTGAGGATTTTGATCACGCAGCGTCGGCAGAAGGTCCAAGAGTTGTGCGTAGGTTATGCGATTCGGCCTGATCCCGCGGAGCTGTTTGATGAGGCTGTCGGTGAAGAAACCGCACGGCTCGCCCGACGCAGATATACACTCCCGCGCGCGCTGCTGCTCCGAAGAAGGCAACATTTTTACAAGGTCTGGACTCAGTCAGCGCGGACCGATCGGAGGGAAATGAAGACGGCATCAATACCTTGGTTCCGAGGCTCAAGCTCGGTGAGTACTGTGACATTGCTTATCGGTGCGGGTGGGCTAAATGGTCGTGTCCGATAAAGCATGAGCGTCAAGTCATCGGAATCAGTTGAGCTGCTTCACACACTCAATCGATAACGAGTAAAAAGTGGAATGGATGCTTACAAGCTAAATCCCTCGTTCCACACATATGACGCCATCGCTCTGGCGCTTGTTGTTCTATGGACTTGTGCGCCCACGCGAATTTCAAGATGCAACTTGCTGAACAACGAACATATGTTCGGACGAAATCCTTCTATGCTGATGTCTGGAGATACTTGAGCGCCTCAATATCGAGGGAAGGAGAGGGACATACCGGTAAATTTTATCTCCTCAAACCTAAGGACGACACATTAAGCGATCCATTCTGAGAATCGATGGGCACCCACTTCTCGTTACGGTCCATTTGATTACAGCGCTTTTCATAATTATGCGGAAAACCGATTTTTTTTTCCGAGTGTTCGCACCTGTTTCCATAGCCCCTATCCACATTCTGATCTTGCTCATTTTGCCACTTCCATGGGAGTTCTGCCGTTTACTCGAAACAAATATTGCATTTTAGACGAAGATAATGAAAATACATCCATATTGGATATGGGTCTGAGACATGAAGGGAGTGGGAGCCAGAATTCGACACCCTGGGCCACAAGCGGGTGCTTTCGAATGAACACACAGCGTGGGGGCACTTACTTTTGCCTCCAGGCTATGCCCTATCACCCTAATACTCCACAAGTTCCAGCTCATCCACCCACTGGCCATATCCATCGTCCTTCACCGCCCAACAACTCCATTGTGTGACACCAGAATTCGAGGTTTGACCGAAAGTTGCAAGTAGAAGGTGAGGGGAAGGGCTAAAGGTGTTGTATAATGGCATAATGGGTAGGAGGGTGGATCCTGGGGTCAACAGACCTACAACAGGAACCTGTGTCGATGGGAAAAGGTTCGTGACCCTCAGAATGCGGCTATTATTAAGAATTCGAGACTTGAGCACTCGAGTCGACTTCGGTTGCTCCGGAAATGCTGTCGGGGCATTGGGGGAGCATTTACAGAAGGAATCCAGGTTCCGGGAAGCAGAAGAACGTGTAAGAAGAGTGTGAAAGGAATTTAAGCGCCCAGGCCAAACTAAGTCAAACACCCGGAAAAAATTTCGGTTTTCCGCATAATTATGAAAAGCGCTGTAAGAAGATTGTGTTTTGAAACCGGTCAGAGAGAGGTGGATTCTAGTGGCAGATGGTGGCGAGTACGAAGGAAGGTGCTGTGCATTCGTGGCGTTTTGAGTCGCTGACTGTGCGTGGCAAGTTCACTTGACCTGTCAAGGCTAAGCTTTGTGATGTTTTAGAGTGAGTCCAGGCCTGCTCCATTGAAACGGGAGAATAAATAGAGCGGAGCATGGCGGCTGTAGCAGGGAAAGTGAATTTTCTCATTGTGGACGTGGATGTGATGCGACAAAGTAGTCGAATCTGTCCTGCTTCGCAGGATCGCATTCGGCCAAGGCCTCAATTCCAAAGTAATCACAATCCAGATTCGACGCCGCGTGAGTCCTGCACCCTCGGCGCCAATTCCCCGGTATTAGTTACATCGCCCGAGTTCCACGAGGGTACTAGTAGACTGCTGCTTTAACACTGTACCCACGGCATCTGATTGAGTCGTTCTCGTGTGAAGGAAAATGGTCTAGTCTGGGCCTTTTGAATGAGCGCATGACGCGTTTTAGACGGAGGGAAGAACGGAGGCTCCATACTATAGGCTTTGGCATAAATGCCCCGGGTGGCAGAACGAGGACTTCAATATGTGCTGGAGATCCCCGGCTTGACGAAGTACGAGGCATAAAGCTTTGAAATTTGAAACTCCAGAGGGACTGGGGATTGAGGAAGAAACGGGGATTGAAGAAACCAGCAGCGCCTCGCTTCATCGACCCGACGCGGAGAGCGAGCCAGGGTGTTTAGGTGCGGCGTTCCAATTAGCGGCGAGTTCAACAATCGGAGTTTGTTGCCAAGAGCAAGAACCAAAAAAAATCCGCTGTGGTGGCAGGAAGCGACGGGCCGGTGGGTCGCCGGCAGCCGAAGGAAGGTGCAGCCAAACATCCGCACACTGCGTCCCTTTTCTCCCTCCGTCATCTTCATTCCGGAGTTCCATCGCAAGGAATCCAAATCCAAACTCAGGACATGCTCTGCAGTGCACGCAAAGCTCGCCCAGCAATCAATCCGGCCGAGTCGTTTTTACGCGTCTTGGCTCTAGAGTCTGAACCTCTGGTTAGCATTGGTGGCGGTAAGATCCGTCCCGCACTCTCCTTCGCTGCGCCCACGCCAAACCGCCTACGAATTTCGCACACACAACACGTCTACTACCTTCTGGTCCCGCCCTATCACGAACTGGACGTGCGGCAAGCCGTGCCAAGCCCTCACCGATATCACGTTTTTGCAGTCTGGTGGAGGTGCGTCTCTCTCTCGCTTACGCCGCGTTACGATACGCTGACGCCCGCCGCACAGATGAGGGCGCCGTCCCGTTGTGTGAGTCCGCCCTTTCGTGCTTACGGCTACAGTAACTTGTGTGATTGACGCACACAGACTATATCGCACATGATGCCGACGACCAGAGCCTCGTCGTCGCACACGCGGGCACTGACCCGGTCAAGTTCCTCTCCCTCCTCAACGACGCCGAGTTCGCCCTCGTCCCGCTCAACGCGTCGCGTTTCCCCGAGACCGCTGGGAGTACGTCGCCCCTTCCTTCCTTCCTTCACCCCTCTCTCTCTTTCCTTGAATGCAAGAACTTACGCGCGGCGCGCAGCGGACATCACGGTGCACGACGGATTCCAGGACACGTTCGAGCGCACCGCGGACGGGTTGCTCGCGGGCGTGATGAAGGGCCTTGCCAGCACAGGGGTCAAGAAGGTCGTCGTTACGGGGCACAGTCTCGGTGCGTCCTCCCGCCCGGTTTGATTCATCCTCTACCTACGTATTCATTAGGGTACTGCATACAGGTGCGGCGCTGGCGACGATGACGGGCGTGATGATCAACAACGCGGTGGACCCCTCCGTGGACGTGGCGGTGACGGGCTACGGGCTGCCGCGCGGCGGGAATGAAGCCTGGGCTACATTCCTTGATACCAAGGTGCGTTGCGTTGCGTCTTCTCCCTTTTCCCTTTCCCCTTTCCCCTACTACTTTGCTAGCTTCCGTTCCAACTAACCACCAACCTCTTCACTTCCCGCACAGCTCGGCCTCACATTCGTCACCAACCAACACGACCCCATCCCCATCGTCCCCCCCAAGGCTTTGGGCTTCCAGCACTCCAGCGGCGAGGTCCACTCCGTCGACGGCACCCAATCCAACTTTGTGGCGTGCCCGGGGCAGGACAACGAGAACTGCTCGACGGGGAACAGCTTGATTGATTTTAATATCGTTAATCACCTCGGTGGGTTGTGTTTTTCGTTCTTGTGTTGTTTGCGTTCTGGTGGTGTTTCCCGTTCGCGTGGTGTTTCCCGTTCGCGTGGTGTTTCCCGTTCGCGTGGTGTTTCCCGCTTATGTTGTTTCCCGTTATCGCTCTCGTCCTCGTTTTCTCCCATCAACACCACTGATCACCTCCTCCCCGCAGGCCCGTACTTCCAAGACATCTCCTTCGGCACGCCCGAGTGCTCCTCCGGGCTCTTTGGTTAAGGGGCTGTAACGTTGTTTTGTATTAATGTATTTACAGTAATATTTGAGGAGAGTTTTACTTCGCGTGTGCAACATTTATTTTTAGGTTTTAACAGCTTTTCAACAGCTTTTACAGCCCTTTTCCAAGACCGTTATCATTCCCTCACTCTAAACCGAAGGACACTAACATGCCAGTGGGATCGAGCCTCGACGTGCTACCGCCCCTCTACCATGACTCTGTACAATGTGTCCATAGTTCCTCGGTCTCCTCTGCCTCCTCAAACCGCCGAAGAAGAGGCTTCCGCTACTGACCGTGCCGCTCTCCCGCAACTGCCTCCTGGCCTTCCAATGTCGATCAGCTATGGTTTGAGATATCCTGCGGGTGAGCGCTTGCCCAGGCTCCAGAAGGGAAGTTTACATGCTTCAGACCCAACACCCGCCGATCTGCGGAAGACTTTCATTCCCGAATTCGTCGGACTCGGGGAAGGCTCCGCCACTCCGACAGTCACCGTTCGCGGCGTTCAGGCACGCTTGTTTTTTGCCCCCGGAGAATGGCTGAACCGAGTGTGCTAGGTTACAGTGGCGAATTTACCCACCTTCGTCAAGGTTAATCCGTACGCAAAAACCGCTCTACAGTCTGCGCCGTGAATTAATTAATTTTTCTTTCTTCTCAGAAACCGCTACGGGAGACCGGTTCCCGACACGGAGGACTGGTGGGAGTTTGAAAATCCCTGGTTCTGGGAGCATCCCTCGTACTGGTACAAAAGTGACAGTCGAATTCTCACTACATTTGATGTCGCTAACCGGACCGTCCGTACGTGGGTCGAGCACGCCTGTGCACTTCGCGAGAGCGCATTCCCCAATATTGAAACCTATATTGGTTTCTTGCATGCAGAAACTACACATCCCCTCAAACGTTGTCGTCAGGAGGCACTGTTCACACAGCGCCACCCGCAAATCCTTGACCGACAGTTCGAGGCTGCCGCGAAACGGGGAAGAACTTTCGGTGTCATCTTTTTAGATTTGATCACCGCGCGCGCCCTGCGCCAGCTTCATCGGACCTGTGCCAAAAACTTTGTCAGTGAGTGAAGTGGTTCGAGAACACCCGACGAAACGCATAGTTGATGGCAAACAGATATGGAAGCACACCAAATCGGCTGGAAATTGCTCGCACTGTATCCAGTCCACCACGAGCTTGATTCAATGGCCCAGCGGCGCGTCCAAGCGGCGGTGCACGAGGCCGCCGCACGTATACAATATTCCCTCCTTTCGAAATATATTTAGTTGCTGAAAGGCATGCAGTGCATCTCGCACGGCGATCTGATGTTTCCCCATACTCGAGCGAGATCGTCGCAGATTGTCGATGGGTCATGGATGATAATACCACTTCCGAGCCAGCCCGGAAATTCGCGAAGGATGCAGCCCTGGCCGCGTTATTATCCACATACTGTATGTCGAGTCTCGCTTGCCTCTCTTTCTCACAATCTTACATCGCAGGAACTTCGTCAGATGCTGGCCAACTGCGCAAGGGGACGACTTTGGAAGTAATACAACCAGATCCGACCATTCAACCCCAGTCGAACGAGGCTTCGCTGATATCCAGCACAGTTCCACTATCCCTCCGCAGCACGGTCGCATGGCTCCTCGGGAAATTGTGGTTCATGACCTCCTTTGGGGCGCCCTTTGATTTCACCGACCAGCTCAACACACGGCATGAGATGTACCGATCCGGCGAAGAATCGGCGAAGGACTGGGCAGAGTTCATACAACAAATTATCTCTGAAAGGCAGAATGCCAACACAGTCGTGAGTTGTAATGCTCCGCGAACTATCCCCTCCCGTGGTCGATGGATCATTGACTGTATGTAGTCAGGTTTGATCTTAGCGTGAGCGCTCGCTGGTATGCCCGGTCACGACATCCTCACTCATCGCCTTTGACAGCGCGGGAGGTGCTTTCCTAGCCATCCCAGACCTCATCAACTTTGCCCGTTTCCCAACCATCATCTCGACCGGATTCGTACTGAGCTCAATCGTCCTAGGTTTCAATTACCGCATCAGCGAGCAACTGATGGCATTCCCCAAAGTCGTGGATTTACGTCGTACGAAGTAAGTCATTCCGACAGGTCCTTGTTGTGCCTCTCTCATTGAAACATCAGGAACGATAAGAACAATATCAGGCTCCTCGGATCTGCGCTAAATGCACAGATCACCCTCCTGAACCTGTCTGTTCTCTCCTTCTTTGTTTCCGTCTTCGCCCAGGTTATTTTCACCGCAGTGACGAGCGCCACTGTCACCGCGGGGACCAGTGTGCAATGCACCACGAACGCTGGATTTTCTGGGTCCACCGCGTCATCGCAGGGAAATACGGGGACCAACTCCGGGTCAAATGCCCTAATCCTTATCCCCCACTTATTTTCTGCGCTTGCCGCCGGCTTATTTGGAATCACTGCGATATATTTGCTCTACATCAATTGGCGCAAAAGCATTCAGCCCTCGTCGTCGCCGAATTGAATAATGATTATATGTGGCCGAACTCTATATGACAGTGCACCACCGCAGTGATGGGAAAAAGGTCAGGGAATCATCCGTTTGGAATGCTTCAGTCAGGTCTTTGAGGTAAACTCGGGGAGAGAGAGCTCAGACTGACTCGAGGAGTGTTTGGACGGCTGTCCCGGGTTCCTAGCCTGGTATATAAACCTCCCCTCGGGGAAGATCAGCTGCTTCTTCAAATATGGTAGGAGGCAAGCAAAAGATATCGGCGAAGCTGATGCAAGGGGGATCAAAGATAAGAAAAAATGATATCCCCTACAATTTTTTTTTTCGCGGCCTTGGGCCTACCCCTCCCCCTACGTAACGGTGATCCCATCAAATTCCCTTATAGAGAAGGATATCCGAGGTGGTGGAATATCGAAATTTTGGCAGTAGGAAGTGGTCTTAGCAGTGATTTGATAGCAAAAGAACAGCCCTATATGCGAGAGTAAGCTCTCACTGAACCATTGACGTCCTCGCACTTGACATTTACATAGGTTGTTTGGTTGAAACTTGGTTGAAAATAGGGGAGTTCAAAGTAGACGACACTTTTTCACTTTTTCACTTATTGGCACTTTTTCACTTATTCGGCGCCTCGCATATCAACCCGGCGAAATTCGGCAGTCAGCTGATGTGATGTGAATCCTTGCTTCCCCTCTGGGATGACCCCTATCATTGAAGCAGACCGCATGATCTCTCATCGATAAAGGTATACTCCGCCATCTTATAAGTACAGATGGATGGGAGATGTATGATATATCCCACCCCCACACTCTGCCAGAGAAAATGCCCCGCGGAAGTCGACATTCAGCCGTTACTCGCACATACTTGACACATATGGTCATGCGCGATCTAATTATCCCTCCGGAGAGCCTAGACTTTGCGACGCTGGTGGATAAGCTTGCCACGGACATTCAGACCCTCAAAGCCATTCGAGAAACACGCTACCTTCGGCCTCGTGGCAATGTCGCAAAGGCCGGGAATATCCATCTGGCGTGGGTTTACGCTGGCAATCCCGACGACCATGATCGCTTCACGAATATGCTTCGAGTCTCTCCCTACGTCTTTGGTGTCATTCTTGACCTCATAAAGGACCACGAAGTCTTCACCAACAACTCAAATGTGCCGCAGACTCCTGTTGATCAGCAACTGGCTGTGGCGTTGTATCGCTTAGGACGGTATGGG
The DNA here is from genome assembly GCA_029378385.1 of Mycena metata. Classification (NCBI taxonomy): domain Eukaryota; kingdom Fungi; phylum Basidiomycota; class Agaricomycetes; order Agaricales; family Mycenaceae; genus Mycena; species Mycena metata. The sequence goes on along the minus strand of JARKIB010000272.1, from coordinate 152,806 downwards.
AATGCCGCATCGGTGGAGGATGTCGCGCGCGTGGCTGGGTGCAGTGAAGGCTCCGTTGTGAATTTTACCGACCGAGTCTTCACGGCAATCGAGTCCCTGCACGATACCTTTGTCCGGCCATTGACAGCGGAAGAGAAGGAGGCAGAGAAGGTTTGGATGGATGAGCATCTTGGGTTCAAAGGGCTATGGCGCGAGGGCTGGTTGATGTATGATGGGACGATAGTGGTCCTATTTGCAAAGCCTGGTTTGAATGGGCAAGGCTATTACACTCGGAAAGCAAACTATGGCTTGAATGTTCAGGCAACACATTTCATTCCAGTCTAATATCTTTACTCATCATATCTTAGATCGGGAATGTCCCATCCACCCTACGCATCGTCGATTACTGTCTTGGACCCACTGGTTCGGCCCACGACTCTGCAGCATTCGAAGGTACGGCTGCCTTCAAGCATCCCGAGTGGTTATTTGAAGGGGAGGAATTCGCTTGGGGTGATTCTGCCTACACACTCAGCTCCCGTGTTATTCCCGTCCACAAACGCCCTGCATCCCTCCTTCCCGACAATGCGACCTTTGACGCCCAAGTTTCTCATATTCGAGTGCGATCTGAGCACTGCATGGGTGCACTGAAGGGGCGGTTCCAATCCCTTCGTGGACTGCGGGTTAATATCAATTCGAACGAAGACCATTGGGAAGCACTACGATGGATCACTGTGGCGATTATTCTCCACAATGTGGTTATCGAGTTTGAAGGAGTTCGCTCCGGTGCAGCATTTGTGACCAGACACTCCCGACGAGACGAAGAAGAGGATCGGGGTGGACGGGATGAAGCAGAGGTTGGAGATAATGAGGGCGAGACGAAACGAAGGAGATTAACACAAGAACTCTTGGCATATCGCGCCGGAAGGGTAAACAATTAACTTGGTTTATTAAAAGGTTGTAATAAAGTAAAGGTTATCTCATAAAAGGTGAAGGCGAATTAACAGTCGCGAAAAGGAACTAACGGTAGCCAAGGCCCGATTGAGAGCCAGGCACAGGGGAGCTGCGCTTGGGATCCCATGTGCTGGAAGTCCCCACTTTCACGGAATCGTGATCATCCGATGAAGAAGAAGAGCTGCTGGAATCCCGACGAGCACGCTTGCTTGGACCGGCAACAGGAGAATCTGCTCGGCGTTTTGGCGGATCAGTGTAGCTGGCGTCGACTATGTCAAGTCGTTGGCGAAGAGCATCTTTGTCGAGGATGCCAGCGTTAAAGAGAGCGAGGAGCTGGTTCTTTTCATCGAGTCGAAGGCGAGCACGGTCGTTCTCCAGCTTCAGGTCTTCACGTTTATTCGCAGATTTCATCATAGTACTGGCGGAGATTCAGTTGTGCATCAGAAATAAACGGCGGAACTTTACGTCTGAATTTCGACAATACTTTCTTCAAAACTCTTCTTCGGGGGGCGCGACTTCGACGTTTTGACATCGTTGACAGCACGGTGAAAGGTGGAAGGCTTAGCGGCGGTTTTGCCCCGGGAATTCTTGTTGACTGGAGCCAGTGGCGACGAATCTATCTCGATCGGGGAGGAGGGAACATCCCGGCGCGACCGATGAGGAGTCGCCCGAAGCTCGGGGTCGATATTAGCGTCAGGATCCGCCTTAGAATGAGCTGGAGGCTGGAGATGCACGACTTTACGACCCTCAGGGCCTACACCAGTTGAAATCATCGGTGGAACAATATTCGATCGCGCCGAGAGGAACTTGTGCAGACGAGGGAAGAACTCAAACTCGTCCTGAATTTCGTCTAGAAGGAATAAATCAGAACCAGAGAATACAAATACAATTAGGAGACAAACCCCAAAGGTTCCACGCCTGCTCGGTGGTATCATGGTGTGGGCCATCGGACGGGATGTAGCACTCGAGATATTCGTGAGTCCCGTCGGTGTTATCAGCGTCATTTTGAAGGCCTCCGCCCGTGACCTGGAGCTTCTTTGCGTGTTTTTTGTATGCGGAAACCAGACTACAAATTGTTAGAATACAAAATCGGAGCTTCGTACATACACAACACGTACTTGTCCACTTTGCCTTTAATTCGCTTCCCCAAGAGGTTTGGGCTTGTCTTGAAGAATTCCGGGAATAGGACACCGCCGATACGCTTGTATACAGAAACTTTGCTCTCTCCGGATGTATTCTGTACGTCCAGGGTCAGAACAAGTTAAAGTTGCGAAGACTGGTATAACACACCTCATTGCCTTCTTTCCCGAAGAGCACCAGTCGATTTTCTTTAATCTCCATCTGGGTAATCAGCTCCCATGTCTTTTCACCCTCATCTTCGTCCCAATCGATTCGCCCAAGCGCCGGCTCAGCTGGCTTTTTAGTTTTGTGCTTCCGCGGGGAGCGGCGGGGAGCCTTTCTTTTGCTCATTAGGTTTAAGGTAATAGATTAGGAAAAGACAGGAAGGGTTGGGCCAAGGAAGAGAGGGAGTGTGGCGACGCAATGCGGAAAGACAAAAAATTAGCCGACTCTGATTTGATTCTGAATCACATCAGTTGATTGCCGGTTGATATGCGAGGCGCCGAATAAGTGAAAAAGTGCCAATAAGTGAAAAAGTGAAAAAGTGTCGTCTACTTTGAACTCCCCTAATGAACCACGGTGACCCCATCTTGCTAATGGGATGATTGAGAGGCCCGCAATAGTGTATTTAGTCTCTAACAGCATGTTTGAGGTCCTCCAAAGGTCCTCCATGGATCCTGAACTCCTCAGCAGACCTCCCTGGGTAAAAATAAAATTGCATACAATTTTTTTTTTCGGCGGACCCTCGACCCCCCTCCTCTACCCCAGATGGTAATCTCTTATCCTTGACCCCCTTGAGCTGATGGCGCATCATCGGAGTTTCAATAATATCACACGCTGATGCACAATTGATTGCTCAGTCACTTTGATGCGACTCGGCGAGCCTCACTAAGCTAACCGAGGAGCAGACGAGTCCCACTCCCACCGTTCTCGTCGTTGCTCACCCTCCACCCTAGCTCGGCAAGTACCCATCTGCGCTTCATGGCGCACTGGACAACAAGTCTCGCTCGGCGCTCATTGTCGGCGCTCATGCTGACGCCTACTCCTCCCTTCCCTCAGGGCTCACGCGGCTTCCATTTTAGGCTCAGCTCGGGGCCGGCTCCCGCGCCAAATTATCCATGAATTTCCATGTCACGATAATGGAACATCCAAGCCGCCTAGATTACATTGATGTCGTCTCAGTTTCTCGATTTGTCGTGTCCAGCTCTACCTGCATCAGAATACAGCATCTTACTCCGATGGCGAAGTGCCGAGCGGGAAATGAGAACGCCACCGTCAGACAGCTGTATCACCGTGTGATCAAAGCAAAGCCTTTGGTCTGCCTGTGAAACCCACGCATGCACGTATCTGCATGGACTCGTGCGGAGGTTTTGAATGGGAGCCACCTTCCCGCCGCGCCTTGTCCTCGGGGTGGGAGGTAGGCGCTGATGAAAGCGCTAGGAGCGACGCCACCGGACATGTACGTTGTATTGCATGCTTTCAACGTGGCCGATATCGATACGGCAAGATTTTTCCTAAGATGGGCTCAAAGTTAATTACAGCAATCCGGTATCGATGGTCCTATGCCTTTACAGCACCTTGTGGCCACGCTGGTGCGGGGTGGACGTCTGACACATATAAGATCGACTTGTTGGCCTTCAAGCTTCTCGACCTTTCCTCCCACAACCATGTCCGAGTTGAAAACAGTGTGAGTATCCCGGACCGACTGTCGAGACTCTTGAGTAAAACTCATGTCCTTTGATTAGCATTAAGCTTCACAGTGAGCTCCTACGTATACTGATGCTGCCAAACCATACTTAGTCCCTTCTCACAGGTATCCGTATCACTTCCTTGACTAACCCCCACAATGATCTTCCGGGTGACATGAAAATGTTTGCCCAGCTCATCATTGCGGAGAATATCTTCGTGCAAACCTTGCCGGTGGCGTCGGAGCATGATCAAATGAGTTGGAAAGTTGGTTTTGGGTGCAACATGTGAGTGTGTAGTGACCTTCGCATAAGACACTTCGGATTCACTCACTCACTCACTTCTTCTTAGACCACCCCGTGCTACTACCTTCTCAGTGACTGTTTTGCGCCAGAGGGAAACAGAGGGAACACGACTTATTGGCTACATTGAAATCGGGCGAGGCGAAGTTCTTAGATCTGTGGAATCGAATAGGTGTAGTAGGTGCCTTCCCCATGGTGTGAACACCATCACTGAAAATTACAATTTAGCCCTCCAGCTCGAGCTCACTAAAGTCAATCTTGATGGTCCTTCTCTCAAATTCAGTGTTGGGTTCTCTGTGTCTGAGTTGCGGTACCATGAGGTGTCTGGTTTGGATCTCATGGACATACTAGGCAATACAAGTGAGATTCCTTAGATATTGCTGAATTACTCCCTGAGTCATCTACAGTTGCCTCCGTCAATGGTCGGGGCATAGCAAGTGAGCTGAAGAAGATGCATAAAGACTCCAAAAAGACCGAATCTTCTATGGATGCCCTGCAGCTTCAGGTGATGCACGAGAGGATTCTCCTGTGCTACAAAAGCAATCACAACAGGGCTCAGCTGCTGAATATACTCGGGGATATTCTTTTACAGTCTTACAAGAAATCTGGGACTGTAGATGTTTTGAACCAGGCAGTGTGCGCGTACAATGATGCAGTGCAGGATGACCCGGGACATGTCACTTATCTTGCAGACTGTGGAACATCCTTGCTACGTCGCTTTGAGCGGCTTGGCAGCCTACTAGATATCAACCGATCTGTCATGATGCTCAAAGCTGCTGTTGAGCTCACTCCAGATAGCCACCCTGATAAGCATTTCAGGTTGAGCAACCTTGGGAATTCGCTTGCCCGTCGCTTTGAGCGGCTTGGAGATCTCAGCGACATCAACATGTCTGTCTTGATGTTTGAGGAGGCTGTCCAGCTCACTCCAGATGGCCACCCTGACAAGCCTTCCAGATTGAACAACCTTGGGAATTCGCTTGTGGGTCGGTTTGAGCGGCTTGGTGATCTCAGTGACATCAACAAGTCTGTCTTGATGTTTGAGGAGGCTGTCCAGCTCATTCCAGATGGCCACCCTGACAAGCCTTTGTTCTTGAACAACCTTGGGCATTTGCTTTTGGCTCGGTTTGAGCGGCTTGGTGATCTCAGTGACATCAACAAGTCTGTCTTGATCAAAGAGGATGCTGTCCAGCTCACTCCAGATGGCCATCCTAACAAGCCTTCTTTGTTGCACAACCTTGGGAACTCGCTTTTGGGTCGCTTTCAGCGGCTTGGTGATCTCAGCGACATCAATAAGTCTGTATTAATGTTTGAGGAGGCTGTTGAGCTCACTCCAGATAGCCACCCTGATAAGCATTCCAGGTTGAACAACCTTGGAAAATCGCTTTTGGCTCGGTTTCAACGACTTGGTGATCTCAGCGACATTAACAAGTCTGTCATGATGCTCAAAGCTGCTGTTAATCTCACTCCAGATGGCCACCCTGACAAGCCTTCCAGATTGAACAACCTTGGGAATTCGCTTTTGAGTCAGTTTGATCGGCTTGGTGATCTCAGCGGCATCAACAAGTCTGTCTTGATGTATGAGGATGCTATCCAGCTCACTCCAGATGGCCATCCTGACAAGCCTTCTTTGTTGCACAACCTTGGGAGTGCCCTTTTCCGTCGCTTTGAGCAGCTTGGTGATCTCAGCGACATCAACAAGTCTGTCGTGATCAAAGAGAATGCTGTCCAGCTCACTCCAGATGGCCACCCTGGCAAGCCTTCCAGGTTGAACAACCTAGGGAATTCGCTTTTGGGTCGCTTTCAGCGGCTTGGTGATCTCAGCGACATCAACAAGTCTGTCTTGATGTATGAGGAGGCTATCCAGCTCACTCCGGATGGTCACCCTGAGAAGCCTTCTTTCTTGAACAACCTTGGGAATTCACTTTTGGCTCGGTTTGAGCGGCTTGGAGATCTCAGTGACATCAACAAGTCTGTCTTGATGTTTGAGGATGCTGTCCAGCTCACTCCACATGCCCACCCTGATAAGCATTCCAGGTTGAACAACCTTGGGAATTCACTTGCCCGTCGCTTTGAGCGGCTTGGTGATCTCAGCGACATCAATAAGTCTGTCTCAATGTTTGAGGAGGCTGTCCAGCTCACTCCAGATGGCCACCCTGACAAGCCTTCTTTGTTGCACAACCTTGGGAATTCGCTTTTGCTTCGCTTTCAGCAACTCCATGATCCCGAAGACTCCCAGGAGGTGCTACGTGTGTACACTTTATCTGCATGCTCAATCACAGGCTCTGCCAGCATTCGATTTGATGCAGCCAGAAGGTGGGCAAATCATGCCCATGCTCACCAACCCTTATCTTTACCCCGTGCATATGCTACTGCCATTAAAATTCTGCCTGAATTGGCATGGCTGGGGCTGTCTATAACCGATCGGCATCATTACCTCTCGAAGGCAGGCCAAGTTGTGAGAGATGCTGCCTCAGCTGCTATTGCAGTGCATGACTATCAGAAAGCAGTGGAGTGGCTTGACCAGGGTCGTTCAGTTATCTGGGGTCAGCTTCTCAATCTGCGGACGCCAGTAGATGAACTAAGGAAGAGTCATTCTGGCCTTGCTAATGAGCTTGTCTCTCTCTCTGCCGCATTAGAAACTGCTGGCACCCGGAGTAATGCTGTTGCTGAGGATACTAAACCACAGTCACTGCAGTCCATCGCAAATGAAGCTCATGCCTCTGCTCTTCGAAGGAATCATATCTTACAGCAGATCAGAGAGCTGCCAGGGTTCGAGAGTTTTCTCTTGCCAAAGCCAATTTCCGAGCTTTCCTCAGCCGCAAAGAATGGCCCTGTTGCTATCATAAATGTCAGTCAATATGGATGTGATGCTCTGATCCTCATGCCGGGCCTTGTAAATGAGGTCATGCATGTCCCACTGAAGAACTTCACACTCCATGAGGCACAGGCATTGGCACAATCTTTGGCATCAATTGTGGGAACTACCGGACGCAGTGATAGGAAGATGTTCCGTGAAAGAGATATCGCTCCGGATGATGTCTTTTCCGACATTCTCTCTGAGCTCTGGTTCAAAATTGTTCAACCTGTTCTGAATGGAATTGCACTTACGGTAAGCTATGTTTTACCATGGCACCAAATTCCCATCCTTATGATTTCTTCAGAGTCCAGTATGCCAGGATTTAGGACGTATCTGGTGGTGCCCAACTGGACCACTCGCATTTCTTCCCATCCATGCAGCAGGACTCTACGGCAAGGACCAAGCGTTTGGCACGAAATTATCCGACTTCCTGATTTCGTCCTATACACCATCGTTGACTGCCTTAATCCAAGGGCATCGCCCACAATTTGACTCCCAGGCGGGAATTCAACTTCTTGCTGTCACTCAACCCTCGGCTGAGGGACAGTCCCCCATCCCGGGAACTTTGGAAGAAATCAAATGTATTGAGCAGCATGCCAAGGGAAAAGTTCCTGTTCTGTGGTTGGATAAAGATATGGCCACGATAGAAGAAGTTCAGAGGGGCATGAAGGATTCCAGATGGGTCCATTTTGCCTGCCATGGTGTGCAGAGCACCTCTCCAACTGAAAGTGCCCTCCTCCTTGCCGGAAGCTCACGGTTGACACTCTCAAACATTATCCAGCTATCTCTCCCGAATGCTGACCTGGCATTTCTCTCTGCATGTCAAACAGCCACTGGTTCCCAAGGGCTCCAAGACGAGTCGGTTCATCTCACTGCCGGCATGTTACTAGCGGGATACCGAGGTGTCATTGGGACGATGTGGTCTATCGGGGACAATGATGCTCCACAGGTTGCCGGCGATGTTTATGACCATCTCTTACAGTCATCACCTCCAGATTCGACGAGGGCAGCTGAGTCGTTGCATCTCGCCGTTCGGAAGCTTCGAGAGCAGCCCGGAGGAAATAAATCATTTTTACACTGGGTGCCCTTCATACATTTTGGGGTTTAATTTCGAGGATATAGCACGGTGTAGGATGTGCGTTGGTGTAGTAGTGGTAGTAGTTTGGTAGTCCCTGTTTCTGTAGTATCTTTTGTGAGTTACAGTCTTGATTTTCTTCAATGGAGTGTGAGAGGTTAGAAGTTACAACTTTATGAGAATCTCAACCAGCCTTATGTATATCTCCTCTGACTCGACGTTTGGGTATCGCATCCAACCTGAGTAGCGGAAGAACGAAATGTCCGAGACATGAATTCCATGCCCGAGAGCACAAGTAAGGCTTGCAATACAAATGATTGAACTAGACTTGTCACTTCATTCAACAGAAACCAGGCTAGTTGAGCACACCAGAGTCAAAACAAAAACAAGACTTACAGCCTACCATGCCCAACCAAGCTGGGCGACACTCTCGCAAATTTGCACCAAAATAAGGTGCAAGAATTCACCTCACAAACTCACGAGTAAATGGTCCCATCCCGACGCCAACCTTTCCAACTATAAGTATGTGATCGGTACAGAGCGTGGCGTGGTTTCTCCTAGATCAATGGACTAACAACTCAGGTGCAGTGCCTTTCTGCTTTTACTTATGTCCACGCTCAAACTCAACGTTGAAGTCAATATCCCGACCCAAGCTAAACATCCAACAGTGACATTTCAGAGACTCAAGCTGAAGATTGATACTTCCTAATATTTCAGGCTGAAGGTAATAATTCGGTGTTCGAATAGCCGTTCTTCAAAAGAGTCCAAATACAGTACTCGTGGTCACCATTGAACATTGTCAAAGTAAACAGCTGGCGTACTTGTTTGAAAAGACCATGCCAAATTAAATATTGCAGCTTGCTGCGAGTGCTCTGCCAGAGCGGGAGGTGTCGCGGAGTTATCAATGGCGCGAGGAGCGCGGACGCGTTGTTTGGAGCTGTATGCTCTACACGTGATTGCTGTCAGACCGCGTGAGTCCGGGCCGTGACTGCGTGCTGTGCCTCCCGCTGTGCCTCCCGCCGTCATCGCTCCCTCCAGGTTCCAAGCGCATTCTCGCCGACCCATCTGTCTTCTCGGCAGGAACGGCGTGCATCTCTCCACTCACGTTGTCCGGCTCCTGGGGCATCTCCCTCGGGCACGCCCCCGATCTCTGCCCACCCACCTTTGTGTGTCCCCCACTCAGTCTCCGCCATCCGTTACTCCTACCAGCCCCGCGCACGCTGTCGACCTCACCGCAACGCGCATCCGCATCCGCCGCTGACACCCACGTCAACGTGCGTGCCAGCCGCACTGCGGTGCGTGTCTGTCCCACCATCTGCGCTCACTGACTTTGTGCTACAGCTTAGCTCTGTCCGCGCGTCAAGTGCGGTGACGCCAATCGCCTGCTAGCCCCTGTTCAATCAAGCCACTTCTGCGAGCCGCCCTCCTTCGACGCTTGCACACCTTCAACAGATCTTGCTTGGCCTCCTCATAACTTCTTTAATGCACTCTACCTCAGCGCCGGCCTCCATCCGCGCCGGCCTGCAACTCCTCCTGCCTCCGCCTCGCCCGATCGCCTCGTCACCCGTGTGCGCCCCCCACGCCACTCCTCTCTCGCTATATCCCGGTCCCTCCACTTGAGCTGTCCACCACTCCCGCAGATGTATTCGCTACTCTCATCAGTGTACGCATTCCTCCGCCACTTGTCCTGCCGTGCCTGCGCCAACGCCGCAATGAGGTGTCCTTGTCCTCGCGCGCGCCAGCCTTGCCCTGTCCCCGCTGCGCGCGCACATTCCGCATTCATCCTCCCATGATGCGCGATCCGCGACTCTACTCCTCCTCCTCCTGAGCCCGCTCCCGCCGCTCCTACGCTCTCGCCGTTCTCCCCTCGACGCCGGTAGAGCGCAACCGAAACGAGTCGGGTGAAATAACCGCAGCGAATCTATACACATTCATTCAATTTTAAAGCCCCCCGTGGATCTGGCTCTACCTGTATTCTTGTAAGACGACTTTTGAGCGTCGCGCAGGACGGCCTCTGTCTTCCGGTCAGCGCTTTCTTCGTGCCCTTGGACCCGCCGCGCATTTCTCTACGTCTTTATCTTCAAACGCTACATCCTCGTAATTTGACTCTGCGCGTCGTGGCCACGTCTCCCGTGCCCGCCCCCGACCCGCCCCTGTATCCGTGATCGCTGCCTCGGAGCGCCTTTATTTATCCTAAACCGCTACATCCGACGGGTGGAAAGGCCAGCAAAATTCAACATTACAACACCGCCTTGAGGTTGTGTGGCGTGGAGTGCAGTCGAATCGATCCACGGATTCAAACACATTGTATATGCAACTAAAGGTAAGGCACGGTTCAAATGCGGTGAGCTTCGACTTTCAAACACGGCGAGCTTCAATCTAACTCCAAACACGTCAAGGTCCACGCTGCATCCAAACGCAGCAAGCTTAAGCTTCACGCGGGATGTCTTCGTGGAAGACGATGAACGCCGTCCCTCTCTCGTTGGGTCCTCAATTCGGGCTCTCTTGTCGCTGCGTTGACTTTAGCATGTTGTCGTCGCATGTGTTAAGTGAAGCTGGAGTCAAACCCAAGATCAGCTGTGGATGCGCACATCGGGTTCTTAGGTCGCTGCCTCAGCTCTAGCTTTTTTCTAATTCATTTTCCCTTGCTTGTGCTCAGTTGCGCTCCCGGCCTCCGTGTTATGTTATGTAGATCTGCGATCGATGTGCGCTGGCGAACCTGGTTACGGCTCCGGTTGCGGCTTCAAGTGTGAAGGCAAAGCTGGATTGGATTAAAAATTTCGAGTTGAAGGTGAGGAATCAGCACGGGACACCGAGAGTGAGGTTAGTTGGTACATCGTTGTCTGACTGGCTCGAGGATCACCACGGCCCAGATCAGCGTAAATACAAGCTCAGATACAGCTGATGAGATATGTGCATCAGTTGGCCCTAGTGAAAGTGTATCAAAAGGTTTTCGATGCGGCTTGCTACTTATATGCACGCAAGCTGAAGCGCCAATGCGTGAGCCGTCGTCTAAACCGGATTCTGCGGTCTACGAGACTCGGAGCAGAATTTTCGCGTCGATGCAGGGCATGTATGAACAGTCAGATCTCATAGCTACAGTCAATGTATACAATGATAGTGTTTTTGTGCATCAGTCCCGGGGAAACCAGATAACCTCATATTTTCAGACGACCGCCGCCTGTGGGGGGCGGGTTGTCAGACTACTACTGCGAATGCAGCATAATGCTTACCCGTTGCCAAGGCCTATTTCAGGGTAACAATCCCACAGAACGCGTCCCAAGTGGTAGGTAGGTAGGTAGGATTACACGGCCGGTCCCGCTCAGGAACGCCGGTTCCAGGAATTATCCCGGTGTACACGCACTAGGTAGCTACACCATCTTCCCTGGACCTCTCCATATCCCAACAGCCGAGCTTTCGGTCGCAGCGGGGCATCGCAAAACACCCAAACTCGCCGAGGTAGACTGCCAGAACATGAAAAAGTAAATTTGAATCGTCACGTCAGTACTGGTTAGCCTCAAGCCCCTACACGCCACACAGGAACCTCGTAAAACACCTCCAAGACATCAAACGCAAATTTAGCAACCAGTGGAATAGTCGAGCGTGGGTAAATGATGGCCTTGAGGAACTCCGTGTTCGAGAGTACCACCATCTGGATGTGCAGTTCCGGAAGATCGGCGAAGAGTTTAGCGAGGAACGTAGCCCGTAATTGAACCACTGTGGCCGATGACTCACAGGTAATTAGGGCATGCTCCGGCGACTCCACTTCGGTCTTACAGAAAGTTTTCCGGAGGACGCTCCATTACCATCCCACGAGTGGCGGTGATAGGGCTCTGTTCGATCCAATCCATTTGCAGGTTCTCGGTCGAGAGAAGGACTTTCAAGATGCCGACGTCTCCAGGTGTACCTTCCATCATAAATGCGTTATCGCCTGCATTGTAACCGATAACGACTTTCGGGGGATCTCCGCCATCGGCACGCGAGGCAGGGAGCGGCGCTTCCTTCTCGGTTGACTCGGGCGAATAGCACTTCTGTGAATACATCAGTCGTAGCTCCTCGTCGAATTACACGACTTACCAAGATGGAGAACGTCAGAGGGTCGAAGTAGAATAGGTAGGGAAAAATGTTGAACGGTGATTTGTTGAAAAACGTATACCCGAGTTTGTCTGTCGTCGCAACCTCTGCCCTCATATCGCGGTTGAATATATTTGGTGAGGGCTTCCGAACGCGGACACGTCGACCAGCTACAAATCGCCATTCGGGTGGATCCTGGAGCGTGTGCATTTCGAGCTTGACCCCTTTGATTGGATTCATGTCGGATTGTTTGTTGAGGAAGTAGTGAAACCGTGCAACGGCGCCCATATAGATGGGAGGCGGTGAATATGAGCTGGTCCGAGAGAAAATCTGCTCTCGGGTACTTTCAGACTCGGATCCGAGTCGGCGATGATACCTTTCAGAGTGACAACAGTAAAGTTGAGCAGCTGCCCCTCTCTCTGGACGCATAACTGGATATCCCCATCCTCCTCAACCCTTGAGTATAATTTGGGACCCTAGGAACCCAAGCCCGGGACAGATGTGTCGGCCGGGAAGAGGGCTGCCGTGGCAGCGGCGTCAAAACCAGGGGAAAGGAAGCTTTTAAGCATTGTGTGATTCCACTTCGACGCTACCGCCTTCCATCTTCTGCCCAGGCCGGTAGGACCATTCGCCGCCGTGAAAACGCATACGCAAGAATGGAATAAGACCTCGCGCGCCGTGAGGGCACCAATCGTCGAATCGCCATCCGTGACGAGGAACTCGGTTCCAGGCACTACGGAACTCGTGCTCCCCATTTTGATCTCAAAAAGACCGGGCTTCTTCCCTTGAAGTACGGGGAGCGCGTTATACGCCTTGGGATACGTCTCGCTGAACAGTGCACGAGTCTTGTGGACACCCTCAACCTGCGGGTGTTGACCCGCCCAGTGGTCCGTCAAGTGAATAATATCGCGGTTGGTGGTCGTGTCAAGGGGAGAGGTGTATAGTTGGCGCACAAGGCTTTCGGAGAAATAGCCACGGTACACGCCAGCGAAGTCGCCTTCGTGGGCGAGCTGCGTTTCGTGACAGGCAGCAAGGAGGACGTGCGACTCCATGTGTTTATAGGAAAAGCCGTACGGAGCTTCTTGACTCATGTCGGCCCGCTTGCGGAAACGTTCGCTGTCGAGGTGGGCGGGAATTGCAGGGCCGCCCGGCGCATATCGAACTCCAACGCCGAGACGACCGATTCCACCCGAGTGGCAAGAATCAAAAATCGCGGTCTATGTGAATCAGTTCGCAAGGACAAGTGTCAAAGGAAGGTAAACGCACGACGTTGTTCCCCCTGGCAGCCGCTAATTCGTTGAATAGGTGGCAGAACGTGAAATCGGGAATGCCATGAATAAGGTGGCCATCGATCATGAGTCGTTCGTCGTGGGGGCAGATGGTTTCTACTTTTCCTTTCGGAGTGTCTGCCACCGGGTTACCACCGTGTCCCGCGTAGAAGAAAACGATAGCGTCGCCCTTGGCAATCCCCTCGTTGCCGACCAAAAAAGTTTGAAACTTGTTGAGGATATTCGCCCGCGTGGCGTCGGCATTGTGCAAGACTTTAATTTGCGTGTCGGGTCCAAGCTTCTCCTCCACAAATTTCTGGAAAGCCTTGGCGTCGTTCACGCAGCCGTGGAGGTCAGGGATGCTAGAACTTGCGTACTGAAACCCAAGTCCGCCAAGAGCAAGCACATGTACAGATAACCTGCTTTATCGATTCCAATGATGAGTGCGAAGTACTTCATAGTCTTGCTTCGAATTCGCTATGGCGAAGAGCGCTTGGGCGATCGGCAAAGTTGTGGAGTAAGATCGAAGGATTTAAGAGATCTTTATACCCGCGAAAACGGGTGCTTATACATGGTGTGCAAAGCGCAACTGAGACCAGCAATAACTTCCAACCCGCGACAAGCGTGCGTTTGTACGACGACTTCTGTAACAGCAGTGAGGTGATGTCCAGGTAGGGAACCCGGCGCCGCTCCATTAATTTCACACACAACATTAGAAGGGAACGTGCATTCCTTCATGCAGGGGTGTCATTTGGCCGGAAATGGCTTCACGTTGCCCAGGCTTCTTCCCTTGCCATGGCGGTCGCACTGCTGGATCGATTTGATCCCAACGCCGATCAGATCACGAGGAGCTGACATCCCGGTACCGGCAGGATGCAAAATTGCCTCTGAAATGATCTCAAGTACACTCCCGGTCCTACCCAGGTGTCTGGCCGCCTCCAGGCGGGATAGATATCAGTTACGGACGACTTATGCAAATGACTATAACACGTAAGACCTCGTGTTGGCGTCGAGGACGGTCTCATGGCATGGAATTAATTAAGGTGACAAGAGCGGCTACTGTGGACTCGGAGGCTATTTAATGAACATGGTTACGACGGCATCCACTGCGCTCCATATTTGGGCATCCATAACAGGGCGTTGGGCTTGAGAATCCCGCCTGCCAATCACCGTATCCGCCGCCGCCGGCTGTTCGACGCGACTCATGTCCAAGTACTTCGTGGAGATGAAGAGTTTAAGGAACCCCGTATCGGATGTTACGCCCTCAGGAATGACGAATTGGAAGGCGTAGCCTCCACCAGCGCCATATCCAACTGTAATTCGCGTCGGCTCTGGGCTAGACTTGGCCTTCAACGGCGGCTCCATGGTCGGGGATTGCGGTTTATACCACGCCTAAATTACGGTGTTAGTCCACGACGGAGAGAAATGAGTCTCACGCACATCAACACTGTATGTCGCAGGGTCGAAGTAAAACAGGTACGGGAAAAGATCGTACTGCGAGTAGTTGCATATCGCGAAGCCGTATTTGCCCTCGGGTTCCAGGCGAAACCGCGCTTCGTTGTCGATCAGCAGATTGCCAAGTTCGAGGTTGGGCACACGGGCCCCATATTCCCCGCCCAACCTGTACATCTCTATCTTGACTTCGTTTCCCAACGAGTCGTTTCCATTGTGCCTCCCCAAAAAATAATTGAACTGGGCCACCGCATCGAGGACGCAAGGGAGATTCTCAAGCGGAACGTTGAGTTTGACATCCGGGACGACATATCGCGAAAGCTTCGGGTCCAGACGAGTGATAGAAAATTCGACCTCCGATATACGTCGCACAGCAAGGTCCGCGTTATTCGGGCATTCCACCACAAGGAACCTCGGTCCTCTTCGCTGGACCGAGACGTCCGATACCGTGAACTGTGGGATTTCACTAAAATGAACGTACACTTTCATCATCACGGCGTCGTTTTTCCAATCGGAGACGACAAGCCTTGTGCTCTCTGGCAAAACCAAATTCTCCACCGGCACCGTGGGGATCAACATCGAAGAATTCAGGTTGACCGATACTGCAACGAGAACGAGCTGCGGTTCCAGGCCACAACGTGCATCCCTCTCAGGAATAAATTGTGTTCCAATCACCACCCCACGCATGCTGCCAGTGTCGACCTCCAGAGTGCCGTCCTCCCTCATAGTCAACGCGTGTGACATCGGATCATGAACCGGGCCCTCGAGGTCGAAAATGAAACGGTCCTTGTTTGCGCCTTCGCACTGCGGATTCTGATCAGGCAGCGTCGGCAGAAGGTCCAAGAGTTGTGCGTAGGTTATGCGATTCGGCCCAATCCCGCGGAGCTGTTTGATGAGGCTGTCGGTAAAGAAACCGCACGGCTCGCCCGACGCAGATATACACTCCCGCGCGCGCTGCTGCTCTCGGCACGCGGCCAGCAGAACGTGCGAGTGCATGAATTTATGCTTGATGTCCGAAGGCAAGTCGACATTCCCCGACCGCGCACCCAATAGATTCCAGTCGAGATGTTCTGGAATCGGGACGAGCGTCTCGACGAATCGCGGAACCGGAAGGATGCTGGAGCCGGAGTCCCGTGTAATGCCTCCTGAATGACAGCAATCGAAGATAACGGTCTGAACGAGAACTCAGTATGTCATTGCTGCAAAACAAGAAACAGGACGCACAATGTTGTTTCCTTTTGCTGTAGCGAGCCTACTGAGCAGTGTGTTGATAGTCCGGTCCGGTATCCCATGGACAACTTGTCCATCCAGTGTTTTCGCACGTTCGTCATGGGGCACCAGGGTTTCGATCTTGCCGTCCGTGGATGGCCACGAATCCGGAGCTTTAGCTCGGCTGCCGTGTCCGGCGTAATAAATGATAATCGTATCATCTTGCTCGATGGCTGAATTGTCTATGAGATGGCTTTGGAATTTTTCGAGAATGATATCGCGTGTGGCGTCAGCATTGACGAGGATGGCAATTTGTGATTCCGGGATGTGAAATCGGTTGGTCAAGAATGTCTTGATCGTCTGCGCGTCGTTCACGCAGCCTTTAAGATTCGGTATGCTGTTCGACACGTACTGTGACGGAGTAAGATTGGTAATAGGTCAGCAAAACGATTCAGACCTCATCTATCCCGATTATAAAAGCGAAGACGGGACAGCGGGGATCCCTGGAACTGTTAGTTCGTGTCTCCTACAAGTCCACGACATATTCACCTCAAGGTCCTCTCGGGTCCTTGCAACCGGAATGTGAGAGTCATCGATCGCTTATTCGAAGAAGGCAACATTTTCACAAGGTCTGGACTCAGTCAGCGCGGACCGATCGGAGGGAAATGAAGACGGTATCAATACCTTGGTTCCGGGGCTCAAGCTCGGTGAGTACTGTGACATTGCTTATCAGTGCCAGTGGGCTAAAAGGTCGTGTCCGATAAAGCATAAGCGTCAAGTCATCGGAATCAGTTGAGCTGCTTCACACACTCAATCGATAACGAGTAAAAAGTGGAATGGATGCTTACAAGCTAAATTCCTCGTTCCACACATATGACGCCATCGCTCTGGCGCTTGTTGTTCTATGGACTTGGGCGCCCACGCGAATTTCAAGATGCAACTTGCTGAACAACGAACATAGGTTCGGACGAAGTCCTTCTATGCTGATGACTGGAGATATTTGAGCGCCTCAATATCGAGGGAAGAAGAGGGACAAACCGGTAAATTTTATCTCCTCAAACCTAAGGACGACACATTAAATACTGTTCCATTCGGAGAATCGATGGGTACCCACTTCTCGTTACGGTCCATTTGATTAAGAAGATTATTTTTTGAAACGGTCAGAGAGAGGTGGATTTTAGTGGCAGAAGGTGGCGAGTACGAAGGAAGGTGTTGTGCAGTCGTGGCGTTTTGAGTCGCTGACTGTGCGTGGCAAGTTCACTTTAGCTGTGAAGGCAGGGTTTTGTGATGTGTCAAGAGAAGCTTTGAAGAGAGTCCAGGCCTGCTCCATTGAAACGGGGAGATAAATAGAGCGGAGCATGGCGGCTATAGCAGGGAAAGTCGATTTTCTCACTGCGGACGCGGATTGTGATGCGACAAGTAGTTGAATCGTCCCGTTTCGCAGGATCGCATTCGGCCAAGGCCTCAATTCCAAAGTAATCACGATCCAGATTCGACGCCGCGTGAGTCCTGCACCCTCGGCGCCAATTCCCCGGTATTAGTTACGTCGCCCGGGTTCCACGAGGGTAGTAGTAGACTGCTGCTTTAACACCGTACCCACGGCATCTCCACAGAATCTGACAGTTATGAGGATTCAATGTACGCAGGTCGGTCTATGCAAGAGTTTAAATGTCACATACATAAACGGTGAAGCACATGGTGTGTCTGGTTAGCTTTTCAGGAGGTAAACGGCACGCCACCGTTCGATTCGGGGTCGGCGGTCCGGCTCGAAGAGTACCCACTTTCCGTTTCGGCGACTAAATTCCACCGCACCGAGGGGAGGGTGTTCAATGTTCCATGTATTGCCCTTGAGAAAGTCGTTGTCGTGTGAAGGAACGGAGTGTGGTTGATCGTCTAGCCGGGCCTTTTTGAATGCAGATCTGAGGTTCCATATGTGCTTTCGCATAAATGCGCTGAGTGCTGGGTGGCAGAGCGAGGACCTCGATATCTGCTGGAAATTCCTGGCTTTACGAAGTACGAGGCCGAAAGCTTGGAAATTTGAAACTCCAGAGGGACTTCGGGTTGAAGAAGAAACACCAGCATTGAAGAAACCAGCGCTGGTGCCTGGCAGCGCCTCGTCGATCCGATTCGGAGGGCGAGCCAGGGTGTCTGCGTTCAGCGTTCCGATGAGCCTTGCAGAAAAACACGAGGCGAGTTCAAGACCCGGAGTTTGTGGTCAAGAGCAAGAAAGAAAACCGTTGTGGTGGCAGGAAGAAAGTGACGGGCCGCAGTGGGCCGCCCGCAGCCGAAGGAAGGTGTAGACAAACATTTGCACACTGCCACCCTTCTCTCCCGTCCATGATCAGCATTCCGGACGCCGCAAGTTCCAATCCAACCGAGTCTTTTCTGCGCGTCTTGCCTCTGGTTAGCGTTGGGTAACATCTGTCCCGCACTGTCTTTCGCCGCGCCCACGCCAGCCCGCCCGCGAATTTCGCACATACAGGACGTCTACTGCCTTGCCGTGTAATACTACCTACCTACCTACCTACCTGGAAGCTCTGAGACACTGCTGCGTTGACTGAAAAGGTGGACTTCCGATATGATATGGTGCAAAGTTACCGTGTGTCTAACCCTCCTATTCCACTCATTTCTCACTGCGTCCCCTCATCCTCTGCGCCGCCTTCTCTCCACCCAGACTCTCCGCACGTGCTGCCGCAGTCGGGCATGGTCTGGGGCGCGTCACTCGCCGCGCTCACCACCTACTCATCTCGGTTAACGGTGCGGCGTTCTTGGACGGTTTACCCCTCGGTACATCTCCCACACAAGACTACGTACCACCTCACCTCTTCCCTTCTGTCCGCGCATGCCGACCGATGGATTCGTTTCAATAGACGTCGGTGCGGCGCCATCTTTACTTCCCATGAGGCGAGAATCGACATCTTTCGTCTGGATAGATATTTCCATTGACGTTCTGTCTCTCCACAGTTTAGCATCGCTCTCGGGTATGAACTCCACGGAAGCCGACTCCCTCGCACGCAAATCAAATCTACCGGATTACCTTCCGCCGCGTTCGCCATCTGTGTCTATCCTGGGGAAGTGGGCTTTCAAGGACGGGGTAGGAAGGATGCGAGGGATGGGAAAATGAAGTGGAGGGGAAACGGCCAATAGTGCGTCTGAATACCTCGTTGTAAGCTGCCGCTGCCAATAACTCAACTTCTTTCGCAGGCGATCGTGTCTCGGATTACCGGTCCGCTGTAGGTATTCCACTTGCCAATGTGCCCTCGGGCTCCAGCTCATCCCTTTCTCCTTTCCAGTTCATTGCCTCGCGCCGCGCTCTGTATTCTCGTTTCTCGAAGTGCGCAAATTCTCTCGATGTCCTCTTTATCTCACTCAACCCCATCCATCTGGTCCGTCGAGTCAATATATTCGTCTTCACCCAGTGATTTTCTTTGCTGCAAAAGGCATACAACTCGTCCGTCCCGTGTTCTTCGTTTCCTTCGGGTGCGGTGATCTCCCACGTGTCCGGCTCATCTTCACCAACGTACTGATGCTAATTTGCTCAACCGTCCTTCTACAGCCGTCACGTCACGTTCACCAGGATGAACATGCCGCGTTATCCGCAGAAAACCGCATTGGGCGCAGGTTACTATGCGCCGCGGTGCGCTATCAGTTTAGAATTTCACTGCGCACAATCACTGCCTTACTCCTGCACCCCCCTTACGCCCTCGCTCGCCATGCGCTCAAGTTGGGCTTTTGCGCCAGCATCTAAACGAGGTTAAATCCCAATCTGGACGTATGTTGCAAGTTCTACGCTTCATCAGTTAGTTTGAGGATGGCAGGGCGTAACCTCCTTCCTTGTAGTTGGATGCGCTGGACGTCGTCGACCCTCCACGTGTTCCGGGTGCGTTGTTTTCTGAGGCGCTGGCCATTGTTATCTTTATGCAGGTGCGTTTCTTTGCCAGCTGCGCAACTTATTCTTTTTTTCATGTGGGGGACTACTACGTCTTTTTCATCCCTCTCGCTCGACGGCCTCCTCTACAAGTCAATCCATAGGTTCTTGGCCCTGTGACTACGCCGATTTCTGGCAAACTTTGGCTGCTCCACGCCTGCGGAGTCTCTTGTCGAAGAAAACTGCTACTTCTTTTGTTATGCTGGGATTTCTGAGGTGAAATTAGACCTCCGAACGAGTGGCTGGAAGATGCGGATCAGGGAGCTTTCTGCGTCTGCTCCTGCTCCGCACTCTCGACTCAAAAGCTCTGGGTTCCCTTTTTTTCATTCCTACCGCCGCCCATGACTTGCACCCTCTAGTAATTCCACCACGTGTCTGGACGGCGTTTCATGGAAATGGTAGCTCTTATAGAACACGATTGTAGTGTGCGTACGTGATCATCAATCGGACGAAACGGAATCCACAGCGGGATGAATGTTACTTATCAAGTTAGATGCGCCGACTAATGGAGGGACCGAATCTTAACAAACGGTGTGTAAGAACACGCGACAGTAGGTAAATATGCAAGGTAGTACACTACTCCTCCATCGCAGACGTCTGGGCTTCGGTTGCCTGCCACGGAGGCTCAGCATCCGGAAGCGACAGGGCATCAGGGTCCTCTTCGCCGCGGAAACCAGTCGTTGTCGCCTGTTCCGTCAGCGAGACCAGACGGAACAACGGATAGAATTTGCGCTCGCCCTTGTTGTTCACCTGCGATTTGAAATTTCCAGAAGCCCCGCTGCGCACCCAGGTCGCATTTGCGGTGGCCGATACGGACGCGACGGGCGGCTCTACACTGAGACCGAGGGCTACAGTGCTTCCTTCCTGGGCCGTCAGCATGCGGGCGTAGGACGAGCAGCTGTGGACTTCGGAGACGATGACCGCGTCGCGCATGCTCGGATCCTTCAGAAGCCGCCTCAGCGAGCCAGGAGGGTCGATGGACGACATCTTGTCGTTCTCCATCACGAGGATTGCTCCACGGCCCGACGAGAATTTAAAGGCGCCGTTGACTTTGCACTGCACCAAGGCGGGGGTGGCCCTGATGAGATTGTGAGTTCACGTAAATATAATCCATAAAACGCACCCGCCAACCGCTGCTTCAACGTCTACTTGCTGCGCATTTTGAGAGACAACCCACATTTCTCCTCCCGCAGTTTCCTGCCCATATTCGACCGGTGTGGGAATATTGTACTCTTCGGCCTTTCCGTCTTCAAAAATGTTACCCTCCTTCAAGAATATGCCCGTCTTGCGCCAGAAACACAATCGTAGCCGACGTTTGCCTCGTGTCATTCTTCCCCAATCTCCGACTTGCACTGGGATCTAGAAATTCGCGTCGGTCAGAACTTTACGGCGGACTGGATAGCCACTAGCGTACCTCCGGGTCCCAACTCGCATATTTTTTGGATGCGCGGTAAATAAGGTCGATGTATGCGCGTTCGCTGTTGAGCATTCTGGCCTGGGGATGGTGCCACCAGTCATCGAGGCATCCTTAAGACCCATCCTCGTGGACAAGGTTCGGCATGATCGATCGGGGATCTCGCTGCCGCACCTCTACCATGGTGCGTTGAGAGTAAAACGAAACTCTGACCACCTCGAGGCAATGCAAACCTTCCAGCTTATCCAGGGTGTTCTCTGGATCTGCGGCTTCCCTTAGCGGTGCTGTGAGTCTCACGCAAGAACGGATTGAAATATATATTAAAAAATTGACGAGGTCCACACAAGATATTTCGACGGACAGAAGCTGCACGTTGAGGAGTGAGGTAGCACTGTTGAATATTCGCTACTGCTAAAAGTACAATCGTAAAAACCTAGGGCGCGACATTAGCGAAAGAAAAGAAAAGAAAAACACTAGCTTTAAGTGAGGAACGCACGTTATTCCAGTGAAATCACCCTTCCGCTGAATCGCTTATCCAATTTGACCCGCTCTCCAAGTTTGAGAGCGACTCTAGGGACATCGCTGCGAAACCGCCCATCAAGCACCCTTCGCGAACCGGTGCACTGCTGTGTGGAGCAGACCATGAGCGTGAGTTCGTGTTTCGACGGGACTTCGTCATGCCCTGGCCAGCAGACGTAGAACGAAGACGCAGGACGATCGATGAGCGGTACCGCCAGGTCGTAGAGGGCACCCATTCGGAGCCCGAGAGAGGACGGGTCGTCGGAATGTATCGTTGCCTGGGACTGAAAATCGCCGCCGCGCGCGTGAGATATGTGTTTGACGATTAGCGTCGGCGCTGGGGGTTGCACGACCAGCATACGCCGCCAGCTCGCATCCGGGCGCCTAAACGCTTCGGGCGCGTTGGCCCACGGCATCTTCGCGATGGATTTAGCACCTCCAGGCCAGGACGAGCGGCCGTGAGAACCTTCGGGAGCGAAGAAGGGGGGGAAGAGCTCCATTAGAAGGGGATTGCGCAGTGGTGGCCTATCAGAAGGGTCGGGTTGGAAGAAGAGGATGCGCTGCAGGGTGCGTGTAAGAGTAATGGCGTTCCACATTTTGCTGACGCGGGGGGCGGCGACGAGGAGGTCACGCATGGGGAGACGAGTAAGGATGAGCTCGACGAGCTCTGGCGAGGAAACTACAGCGTCGCGGGCTGTGGACATGGTGGTGTGAAGCAAGCTCGATCAGCACAGCCGCCGGTTGATCATGATGCGCACGGACCATGGCTGCGACAAATCATTTTTTTTTTGAATTCGTGGTCTCAGGAATGTCCTTCGTGCATTCCGAATTCTAACGACCGGCAGGGTCACCAAAAGTCTTTGCCAAATCTTTGCCTCGGAATCCGTCGAATAATTATACCGCGCTGATTTCAGCACGAACCGATGTAATCGGGGCACAAGAATTTTGGTCCGCGATCTCAACTGAGGCCAACGCGGCCGCAGGCATCCATAGCCAGACGAACATAGCGCGTACTATATTACTAGCAGAATTCATTGGCCCGTAATTAATCAATCCTCTTTGAACAGACCGGCTCGTAGTAGAGTCTCTACGCGACCACCAACTGCACTGAGGTGAACTCGTACGAAGCGGGTTGGCTACCCTGTAAGATTCCTGTTTGTGAGCGACATCAACATCGTACTTGAGGCGAAAACGAACCGGTGGGCAGGTGCCGGCCTGGTTAGTTTCCACGACCGTCAAGTACAGGTCGGTGCCAGCAGAGTAGCTCGAGATGTCGGGGATGACTAGGCTAGTAGGAGGTGGGGTGGGAAGTGGGGCAAGCCCTGAAGCCGTTGCGTCAGTAATATTTGGGGCGACGATGGCAGGAAACACACCGAAGTTGGCGATGAGGTAACTGCCGAATTCTTCGATAAAGGTTCCCGCCGGAAGATTCCCATTGCTATCGAGACTTGTCGGCTGGGAGGCTGAGAGCCAGACAGTGATAGGTGTATATCCCTCGTGGCATTCGTTCAAATCGGCGTAGCTAAACGGAATCGAAGTTCCTGTGGTGATAGAAGTGCCAGCGACAGGTGCGGAAATCGGGCTGGTGCGCTTGCTAGGCGCGCCAGCAGTGAGTCCGAAGAGAGCGGCAACGAAGAGGAATTGGAATTGCATCAGGAGCTGGGATTCAGTGGGGAATAAAGACGACTGTGCGTCTGCAAGTTTATACTCTTTCCACTGGCGCTTTCCCCATGGGCCCAAGGTGGGCGCTGTTGTGTTGCTACCCCAGTTCCAGGCACAATTCACTCCCCATTGAATTGCGGGAGGTTAAACTTGTACGCTGCCGTGGCTTTTCGCGCAACCGCAGAGCCGACTGATTGGCGTCACTGTGAAACGACAGTTCAACGTAAGGAGTCGACACCCCAGAACTTACGCATGGGCTCTGCCGGTGCTGCGATAGTGCGTAGGCGCATGGAACGTGGGTCACTGGAATTTGGGTGTTTTGCTAGCTTGTGTGCGGAAAGGGATTTGAAGGAATACACTCAACACTGACTACGCATTTTCCGGGACACTCCGCTCTTGACAGTGCGTGAAAGAGAGATCGAACATTCATCACGTGATGTGGGTTGAAAAAATGTCCTTCCTAAGCCTTCGCCCCGCGTGAAGGTTGGTAACTTATGACTGACATCGAAACAACGGCGGAACGTCCTTTCTCCACATCTGAATTCTACAAGATGAGACAGGGCTGAGTCGGGGTTCCTATTTATATGGTCATTTCATGAATGACGGCTCACGTCAATTTCTCTCCACTATGAACGCAATGGTTCTCATTTCCGCTGGAAGCGGGTCGATGTGAGAAGTTGAATAGGGGCATGCCGTCCTGCATATTCCCTTATCGCGTCGCGGCGGACTTGTCCAGAAACTCCACTTGTACGCTTTGGAAAGTGAGGATGTATTTCTGGCCTACATCACAGACGTTGAGGCCGACGCGAAAGACGTGCTAGGCACGGGCAGAGACTGCGGGCGATCTAATACGACGCCGCCCCAGCCCCCACTGCCCCGTACGCTCTCCACCGCCCCGCGGCGCGACCAAGTTAGCCATGAACTAGTTCTAAATCGAATTCTAACTCGCCTCAACTGCGGTCGAAGGCGGTCGAAGACGAAAGAGTCCAGATTTCGAAGGTTTAAACGATGCGTATGCGCGTTGATTTTTTGAAACCTGAGAAAATCATTTGACTTCAATTCTGATTATGAGCTGTGAAGTTAACAAGCAACTGTTGGACGCGGGCCTCATCTTCGGGAGAGGATGCATAGATATTATGCAACCTGCAGCCAATTAAAGTCAGCAAAGAAGGGTGATGCATCGAGAGAACCGGCAACATCATGGGCTGTGAACGCGCGCATAGATGAAATATTCGTCGCTAAAAGTACAAATAAAGATTGATGGATGACGCGGCGCACGCGATCTATTTGGGTGGAGACTCGTGCTGAAAGGGAGAGCGACAGCGTTGGTAGGGCGAATTCGACGGGCGACGATGACGCAACAACGGCAGGGTAGGCTTAAAATGGAAACGGCGGGCAAAGAAAGGAAAGCTCACCCTTTACCCTGTCCATCTCGGCGCGAGACAATGCCACAATATACGTGTGCACACGCTCATCGACCGCGGCGTCGTGCAGCACTGGCACAGATGTACCAGCGACCGCCGTTGGCGTCATATCAATCTCGTACGCGCATCGGACCTTCCAGAAAAGGGGAATTAGCTTGGTACAGGAAGGCAGGAAACAAAGAAAACTTGGGGAATACGACTAGCGTTCCGGCGGATATAGTGTGTTAATAGGAACGCAACTGCGCGGCATGCAGACATAAACGACCACTGTCGGACCAGGCGGAGAAACGCCATGCACCGTGCTCGACTTTGGCTCGACTGCCATAGCAACGCGCGAAGGGGACTTGCAGGACGCGCCGAGGTGCTGTCGTTCACGGTGAGACGTCACCGTAGGTGGTCGGGTGTGGTTGGGCGGGGTGCGGTCGCCGTAGTACCAGTGGGAGTCGTTGGGAGAAGGCGTGTGGCGGAGGCACGACAACTTTAGTAGCAATCAGAAATAGGTGTTCGAATTAAAAAGCCCGAACGCCTATTGATGGCAATGAATGCCTATCCATCAATGACACGGATCGTCCTCGGCAAATTGCCGAATGCGGCCGGCTAGTTTCGGGTTAGGTAGCTTTGGTTAGTGGTTAGGGTTTTGGTTAGAGGTTAGAGGTCAGTGGTTAGTGGTTAGGGTTTTGGTTAAGAGTTAGGGTTAGTGGTTAGTGTCAGGGTGAGGGATATATGAAAAAAACACGAAGGGACTTGTGCAAATCTAGCAGGATTGATGAGCCATCAATTCCACGGTTGGGAATAGGTGTTCGCTCCCATCAATAAGCGTTCGGCCAGACCCCGAATGCTTAATGCTACTAATCTTGTATGTACTCCGTGTGGCGCGGTGTCGCGGCGGCGGTGACGCCGGCGTTGATAGGATGATGTCGGCTTTAATCGGCCATTTGATACACATGCCGAGGGCCAAGGGGAACTCGGGATTCGAAAGTCGGAAGGGGGTCGATAAGTTTTTTTCAGCCCGACCTAGACTCCCCCCCCCCCCCTACTATATAGGGAAGGTGTTTCCCACCCCTGGTGCCGGGCCGCTCCCCCCGGTATTCCCGCCGCTTACCGGATCTAGTTCAGACCCTACAACGACTTGATTTTAATGTGTAAGGTACATGCCATGGTCCCAGAACCTATCTATAATGGTGCTAGATCTTCAAGTAGACCTCCAGAAATTTGTTGAATCTTATTCCAAGACCACTTGAAGACACCTTTTGGTTGAACTTGGGTGGAAATATTATCTTGACATGTCCTGAAGCAAGTAGGAAGCAGAATTCGGAGTTTTTCACCTACTAGGAGCTCTACCATGCTTCTCCCAGCCCTTTTCTCCCCCCCATAACTTAACTAAGAAGTTTTTTTCAGCCTCGGCCAGACCCCCCCCCCCCCTCCCCCCTTCCGATATTTTAATCCCGAGTTCCCTTGCCGAGGGCGGCACCGCATGTGGGGTTGCGGAGCGCGGAGCAATTGCAAAGTAAAGGACCTTTAGCGCGAAATGGGGGCGCCCAGAAAAGATAAAGAGGGGCTGCGTCGTTGAAGAGGAAAAGTAAGAAGTGCGGGTGCGGCCTTCCGATCGATCAAAACCGGTCAAAGCGCGAAATACTAAGCCGTTTTGGGTGGTAAGAAATGCATTACATAGTGGATATCGCTATGACAGTCAGAGATTTTGAAGGCCCAGAGGCAGGGGGTTAGATGACCTCCAAATGTCCAGTTGAATTCAGTATTTCCGTGAAATGCACCGTAATTTTTCCCGTCAGACAATTCCCACACTGCTGAAGGTATGGGTAGGAAATACAGATTGGCCTATTCAGAGTTTCGAAAAACGAATCAGAATAGACTTTGAGAGCAAGAAAAGGCATTGTTGGCCTCGATTCCAAGTCGTAGCGTACAGTATACATATAACGTTGGCGTATCGAATACGGCGTCCGGAACTGGGGACCAGTTGTGAAAATATGATTCCTTAATTCAATTTACTTGCGACAAAAACGTCTAAAGAAATTAAAAGCAAACCCGACGGAAGCTCACTGCGGTGGGTGTGGCGCTCCAAACTGTTGTGTCAACGCAGCGGTCCCGCAATTTGCGACTGCTGGCGTCTCCCCGGCCTGATCCTGGACAAGAGCGTCCAAGCCAGTGTTGATATCCGCAATGAGGAAGAAGAGCGACGTGTTGTCCGCGTAGTTGCAGAACGCGAGGTAATAGAAAGCCCCGCTGGATCCGTCCACTGCCGCGAGGTAATGCCTGCCAGGGGGGGTTCCGAGAACGCTAAAACAAACAATAAAAATGCGATAACGACAAACCAAAAACCGGGCACCCACATTTGATCTGTTCCTGAGGGGAGATCATTCGCCAGCAACAAGGGACCGAAACCTTTGGTCGCGGTGGATGCCGGCGTGTGGAAGCCCAGTCCGTCCGAAGTAGCAAAGGTCAAATTTCCGTCGGATCGCCAAACGGTGGTCGAGTTTGCGGTAGGTGTCACGGTGACAGTGCCATTAGCAGCGGCGCTAAGTTCATACGGCTCTCCCGTCCAAACGATGGTCGTTCCAGGGTTCGCCGGACTCGAGATACGGGAAGTGAGATTGGCGGAAGCTTCAAGGCGAGGGACGATGTCAGGTTCAAGGTCGCGACGAGAACTGGAACCCCCGAAGCTGCACAAATCGATTAAAATAAGGGATGTGGAGTTGGACCGGAACCTACGGGAAGCAACCAGACACCAAGTAATATCCGGGGTCGTTCCGAGCACAAAATGCGGTAGTTCTGTAACCTCGACGTATAGCTGGCTCTCCAATTTCACGCTATAAGCGACCTCGATATCCGCCGTTGAGCAGCCATCGGAGCCGCTGGTGTCAATCTCGATTTCGAAGGGCATGGAAATTTCCTCGACAAGTGCAATGTCCGCGGTTAGCTGCGGTGTAATTCCCGGAAGGATGGCAACTTCAGACACCGCAACAGCCGGCGTGAAGCTGACGGTAAATGCCGCCGACGCCGTGGTAGGAGGCTGAATCGACACACAGTTGTTGTTGAGGGACCAGTCTCCAATAATCGCGGAGTTCGAAGGGTTTACCATGTCAAGCACACCGCCGACCCCACTCCACGCACAGTCGTAACCAACCGCGACGTTGCCCGAAAGGCTGAGATCGAAGCCAACCTCAACAGCGAAATCGATAAATGTACCCAGCGCAAAGACGCCGGGAATAGCAAATCCGGCCCTAAAATATCAGTGAGTACCTTCAGCATTAACAGAATTTTCAACCCACCCTGGTATCGGCGCTGCCTTGTCAAAAACGACGGTGCTCGGCAATGAGTAGGTAACTGAGATGGAAACGAGGATTAGTCAAACCAAAGAAAGCGAATCACGTACTTGACGCTTGCATCCCCAAAATAACCTCGGCAGAGAGACTGTTGGCGACCACCTGGACAGTCGCAGTAGTGAAGCCACCGGTGAGGCTCCCGACAAAGGACCCCACGAAATTGACTTGCATCGCTACCCAATCCCGCATCAATTACTGCGGCAGAATAGACGAGCGACGCATGACGCACCAACTTCGCAGCTCACACAATAGACAAACAGACTTCCCGTGATACCGGTATTGGGGTCTGTTGCCGTGAAATTTGACAACTGATACGCTGGACTTCCCCTGAAGGAAGAATCAAACGGCAGTAGCGTTGCGGTGTCAAACGAAAAGCCGGCGGTAGGATTAAGGCTCCACGGAGGTATACTATTGCCCAGGCTGACCACTGAATAATTAATTTTAGGTGGACGGGAAAACGGTCGAGAACTGGAATACTCACGAAGGTCGCCTGCAGCATTGGCCGCTACGAGGGCGGCATCTGCCACTTGCGAAACCGCATCGGACAAGAAATCGAAGAAGTCGCGATTCTCAAGCTTTGTTTCGCCGGTATCAACAACAGCAGGGGAGGCACGACGAGACGGAGGAGGCGCCGAATGATTGATGGAGTATGAGGCTACCTGGAACGTCAAGTCCTGGTCTTCATGGAACGTCTCGTGAAAGGGAATAGCGTCGATGGTGGCAGTGATCTTGAGGCTGGTCTTGGAGGTCTGGATATTGGACACGAGATGGAAGCTACGCTGTTGCGAGGTAATTCCAGCTCCACATCCAGCACTGTACGTGATAAGGAGCAGTTGCGAGTGCGTGGTCCAGTCAGACGCGGCCGTCTGGAAAGCGCCGGTATCCGTAAAGGTGACCGATACCGAAGTGGATGTGGGGTTACAGGTGACCGAACGGATGTATCGCGAGTGCTCAAGGGCAACGGCAGGATAGAGATGGGTCAGTTGCATTATCGCAGCGTTCAGATTGCCCGCCGCATCCGCTGCCGGGAGGCAAATTAGTTCAGTAGAGTCAGCGGGGAGAAGAAGCACCTGAAGGAGTCGAATAGTACAGCGAACTATCGTTGGTGGCCTTGAGGTGGTTGAGGTCCGAGGTATCGTGGTCCGGGTGCAACGCAGGGTGGAGCGACGGTAAATTCGAATCCGAGGAGCCATCTGAGCGCAGGATGGCTGGGGATGCGAGGAGGGAAGGGGCTAGTGCAGCCAAAGCCGCACCAAGCAACATGCCATGGCCGATATGCATGACGAGATGAGGAACTTGGTATCACAAATGGTCGGTATATATACCGCAGGACCCTGACTTCGTACACATGTCGAAACAAGAGTGAGGTGGCGAAATGAAACTTCGTCCCATCACCGTATTAATTTCTCCGCCGCGAATCAGAAAGGGGGAAAGACCCTAGGATCGTGAATCCCACTTGTGCTGCCGGCAGT
This sequence comes from Mycena metata, assembly GCA_029378385.1. Classification (NCBI taxonomy): domain Eukaryota; kingdom Fungi; phylum Basidiomycota; class Agaricomycetes; order Agaricales; family Mycenaceae; genus Mycena; species Mycena metata. The sequence continues at coordinate 123,074 of JARKIB010000272.1, read as the reverse complement.
GTAAGCGCGCGCTTACCATGTCCATCACGATAGGTCTCCATCCTGCGGTTCCATTGCCCCTCCTGGTGCAGAACGAACATACTAGCTGTTCGGTGGTTCGACCGCTCTACGACATTCTGGGATTTCCGATTGACGCTCTACCTCGCTAGCGATGGACAGTTCATCTGGCGCCTATCCATCGGGCGTCTTTCTTAGTTCCCAACTTTGAAAGTATATTGAAAGAAAATTGATGTGCCAAAGAGGAAGCGCTCACCATTCTAGCTGTCGGTGGTGGTGGCAAGAGGTGCTTGATCTCTGGATCTTCAAATATGATGTGTTGACGAAGCGAGATTGATATCAATGCGGAACAGCGCCACTTCCCATCTTCGGACGAGCTGTCGACTTCCTCTCTATCTTCCCTTTTACTTCCCAGATACTCACACAAGGCTTCTAGCAATATACCTAACTGAATACATCTCCCCCTAATAATAAATTACCCCCTGGCTGTGATTCTGTTCTCGAGTCGAGACCAAAAGACCTCGCGTGTTCCTTGTTGCGAGTCACTTCTCTCCCAGGAATCTCAATGCTAGGTACAAGGAAAGCGAAAGAGCTGTAATATGTTGGTGGATTTGCATTATTATTTGTTGGATGAGTTGGGTATTGGATGTATGTGTATGTTCAGCATATACAGTGGGATTATTCCACATTGCTTGCAGGTTTTTTCAGAGAGTTGCCAGAGGATCAGTGGCCGTGAACGCGGGCAGAGATGAAGACGAAGCAGAGACGCATGCGGCCCTGTTGCGCAGTGATGGGCCGATCTTGCCGGTGCTGCCGCTGACTTGGCCGGTGCTGCCGCTGATCAACATTTCCTTTTCGAGGGGGGAGGGTGGTCGTGGGAATTATTAGCTGATCCAGAGATCAAGCACCTCTTGGGTGGTGGCGTCAAGAGAGAAGACTGCACCGCCACCTCTCACTCTCGTCACAAGATGTAACATCGTGCCTGCTGGCCCAACAGCAACAGTGTACCCCCTATATTCTGGCACTGTACATATGCTATTTCGACCTTCCGTTTTCGTACGTGTTCGCTTTATCCCACAGCAATCAATGTTTCGCTAAATTGGACAGAATACCCAGACAAATACGGGGATGGCCGTGCAAAAAGAGAACAGTCGAGTCCCCGGGCTGAGGAAGTTCGTGATCCATTTTATTACCAGCTAACGAGCGCAGAAGCTGGTTAGTCTGATCGAAAGGCTGCATTCTCAAAGTTTCAAGGTTGTAAAGCACATCCAGGGTCCGGTACTATTTCAACGGAGTTCAGGTGACACCTACTTTGTCCCTCTGAACTGGATTGGATTCTCAGCCCAAAAACGCGAAGATCATTCTCCCGACGACCAATTTGGTATAATTTTTCTGTAGGAATAAATCCAACACGTACGGCGATACAAGAAACAGACTCAACACACACGCAAAATTGTAAGCACTGTGGCGTAAGAATGTGGACGCTAAGGAAGACGCCGGAGGATAGGGCGATGGTCCTGCAGTATGAGCGCCCCGTGTAATTCCGCCATGTACCTTTTCATTTGCCAGCAATGGACGGTGTGATTGTCCCTACTTCTGTTGCAGAATGAGCAAGCCCCGTGCTGGATGGCTTTCTCGTCATGCTGCTGTAGTTAGACAGGCAGGCTGTGGAGGAGGCGCTTGGAACCTCACCACTCAAACTACTCCATTTTTCTTTAAATCATGGTAAAACTATTATGAGCATTGAGTCCAGTGTTGTCAAGAATATGGAATATGAATTCCCCAGCGTGTTGTAGCACAGATGCTCCGATACATATGCTCCTATATTGCATGTAAGCGCGTTCATTACGGTTAGTTCTGCTTTACAACCGGTCTCCGTCCACTGGCAGGCGTGTCGCATTCCATCCCGGTGCCTTGATAGATCGCTTCCAAAAGCGCCCACCGCGGCTCTAGCCGGGTTCGTCCTTCCCGAAGGCAAGCCCATCCAAAGTTCATCGACATCGTCGAAAGCATGTTGAATGTACTACGATATACTTGGCCTAGGACCGAATGGTACTTCAGTCCGCGCAGGTCGCCATTCACCCCCTTGGTTAGTGGCTCTGACGGCGAAAACAGTAGCTGGTTTGAACGATCCTCTATAGAATTATAGAAATTCAGATCTAATAGAATGGACGGCACGTCGGCGTGACGGCGTCTAAGCTACTCAAACGGGTTTAGTTCCTCTTTTGCATTCGGCTTCGATTTACTAAAACGGAGTTCTTCAGGCAGGGCAACGAGAATATACATGCAAAGTCGTAAGATTGTTGACCTTCAGCATTATCTGCATCAATGAAGTTCAAGCCGACTCGCCACGGACAAGCCTTCAAGTAGACCCGCTTGTTAAACTCTTCCGAGTTTAATCTAGGCCTCCGCGACCTGATGAGCCATTGAGTGACAGGTAGCATACAGGAGAAATGTTGTTGTTTTGTTGTTCCTTGATCCTGCCGCTGTCCCATGAGGGTGGGCGCTGTAGCGACGCCGCCACAAATTAAGGTACAATTCACTCCCATTAAATTGCGGGCGCAATACTTGTCCGCTCTTTGCGCAACCACAAAGTCAACCTTCGAACCTCAACATATCGCCGAGATGCGCGAGATACTTGAATTTCGGAAGACAAATGAACGAAATTGAACGGATGCATAACCTGTTGCACCAATCACTTTGAAACACATTCAAGCATTTACGGCGCTCGCATAACTTGTTTGAACTGGATGGTGAGTTGAATATCTTACACGCACAACCTCGGGGCAAACTGGCAGAAATTTCAGTGCCCAGGTGAAGGTATGTTCAAGATGCATCTCGTTGGTGTAATTGTAAAATTAAATAGGCTGACAATGCGGGCTATATGATGTTGAACCAGATATTCAATGGTTGAACGAGTGTGAGTCCAAAGGAATCAACAATATTGATATGGATGTGTGAAACACATCCCTGAGGACGATCATCGGAAAGGTGGTAGGGACCTTGGGTCACCAACGATCAGGTCGGTTGAAATTTTCGCGTGCTCGCGAAGCGAAATGAATTCCATCAGCAAAACCGGGGTCTGCTACGTAGTACTGCGTAGACTCTGTAGTTACTCTAGTTCTGTAGAAAGGGTACCCTGTACATAGTTCTATGTAGTTGAGGGGGTTTCTACGTAGTTGGGGTCCTGGAGCTCACAAAAGTCTTTACTACCCAACACTCTATTGCTACGTTACATTGTTAACAACATCGAGTTTCGTATTGAGAGGCTAAGACTATCTAACTATTGTATGGTATTTTTAATTAATTGAGCTAAGTTGCTTTCTGAGAGGATCGAACGCGCGACCTCTGGAGTTTGGCCAAAATACAGAATTTCGTGCACTAACTAACTGAGCTAAGAGACTACCTAGGTCAAGGAGAACACTTCTCCTATATAGGTACCCTCCTGTCTCCAGGCCAGGTTACTGTTCTCTCCGCCCCAACCCGTCGCCATTCACACTGTCTGCTGTAAGTGCTTGGGTTGTGAAGAATTCTCCATCCACTCTGAAAGATTTTTTACCTGGAGAAAAATTCCAAGGTTGTTCCAAGGTATGTAAATATTTGTTGATGCTAAAAATAGACCAAAACCAAAGTTATAGAGCTTGAAGAGAGCGACAAAAGTCGTCTCTACCACTTTTCACCAAACGGCTTAGTTGAAGCATAAAACACAAAATACTTTCCCATACGCGACAATATTTAAGACCAGAACAACTCGAAACCAGACTTTCTGCAATTTCCCAGACAATCAGACCTTCATGATGTGTGTTGAAGAGTGGGCAGTCAGTCGCTGATCAGAGATTCATCTGCACCATATAATACCCTGTTGAACTACACAAACTACATAGAACCCCCCCAAACTACATAGAACTACATAGAACCGCCTGAATTACATAGAAACCCCTCAAACTACGTAAAACTATGTAGTACTATGTGATTGAGCCAAAACTACAGCCAACTACAGGCCACTACAACAACTACATCCAACTACAGCAAAAAAGAGGTTTTGCTGATGCTCCTTAGAACCACGGCCCCGTATATGCAGCAAACCCTTTATTCGGACGCCGAATCAAACCCAAGGTTATCTTTTTTTCCCTGCCAACACAACTATTATCAGATCTGGAGGACATGTTGCGCTGCAAGACCCATGGGAGGCCGGAACACGGCAATCAACGGTATGCACCGCCACACGGGCCTCCGGATCCTGCCTCCTCCATCATCCATCATCTTCGAATGGGCAACACCATCTGCGGCGGATTAGCCTACATCTCACCTGCTGCTGTTCGTCTCTACGTCCCTACGCTTTATCCAGGGTTCTATAGCTCATCTGGGTTCTTTGCAGGCTGCTGCAGCGGCTCCGACCAGGCACCGACGGCTCGGGGTTCTGTTCCGACTTGGGTAGAAGGAAGAAGGATCGGGACCCAAGGGAGAAGGCTCTGAAGCGGGAGTTTATGGGGAGGGGATACCATCAAGACGCTGTGGGCCGGATACACGTCGAGCAGCCGTCCAAGTCGCAGCTAATGACAACAGTGATGGGGCAGCAGTCGGGCGGCGGGGAGATCGCTCATTCGAGCCCGGACCAGACGAAGGAGGGGGTAGTTTTGCCAAGCGTGCCGCCTGGGATTGCCAGTAAAGACCCGGCTTAGCTTTGCGACCCGCTTCTTGGATGTTGTGGGTATAATTTCTTTTTTTTGGGAGGACGTCGGCGAACCTTGCTTGTTTTTGTACTCTGAATACCCAGCGTTCCTCATATATTTGGTTATGAGTCCAGATAACGTTAACGGCGGAATCCCGCCTGCGCTAAACTACTGTGGGTCGGCGGATTTCACCTCTTCGGTCTAACGCGGATGATTTCCTTCAGGTCGGACCGCGTTACTTCATCCGGCCATACATACTCGGAACCCTCCGCGTTGTCCTTCTACCCTCCTCAATCTCAATCTATCTGGCTAACACTCTGTACTAGGTTCATTTACTGACTTCTGGTTCTGCAGCGGCATTCCCTGCCGCATGCCTTCCTCTGGCGACGGAAAACCCATCTGTTGTCGCCTTTCCCTTTTTTCGAAATCTTCGCCGATCCTTGGCCGTGCTCTTGTTTTGTCTCAGGCTGGGCCCATACATATTAATATTCCTACAACTGGAACCAGCACCGACGAAGCGACACTGCCGTTCGTAATCTCAAGCGGAAGTTTTGTTGACTCCCCCGTCCGCCAATTATGCTTAGCTCTAGCGCTTCTCTCAGGCGTCAGGCTGGACCCGTGGTACGTCGTATACGCAAATCAATATCCATACGACTGGATTCCGCGCGGACAAGGCAAAATTGCGGCTCGTAATTTTGGGCGCTTCCCCGTCTGGAAATAATTTTCTCGCAGCTCGCAATGCACTTATCTAGATCTGTGGCCCCCGGATATCTGTGCTTCATCAAACCATCGTCTCAAACTGGAGCCCCAAGTACTTTGAAATCGGCTCATCACGCTTCGCGGCAATTCACTCAACGCAATTCAATATCGCGTTTGTCGTCAGAATTACTGTACTTGAGTCGACATATGGCCTCACCGCATCCCCAGTCGACCTAGCATCCAGGCAAGTCTATGAACTCGGAGGCCGATTCCTACTCAGCCTTAAATGTTATATTATGAATCAAGAACGACCACCTTGATGCGGGGGCGAATGGTGTTGGGTGTGTATACTTCATCTCATTTGTGGGCTTTTGTTCTCCGTCCTCCAAGAGTTCCACGGCCGATCTGGCATCGTCCCCGACGCGTGGTATACCACGAGCTCGTCGTCGTACGTCGCCAGAGCGAGCTCACCGACCCATCGTGTGTGGGATGGGATGTAAGCGGATGTGGATGTGGCGCGCTCGCACCAGGCGAATTCGATGCAGCGCCTTCCGCCGAGTGTACCTAGGGCTCTACGCGAGGCGCAGGCCTCGACGGCTGCTACTCTGGACCCAGCGGTGGGGCGGGTCGTGGTGGGCGCTTCAATCGGAGCTCTTTCCCTCACACCTCGCGCATTCGTCTGTCGGGAGTATTCATCGTGCTAATTTCAACCGGACTTCGACCATTCATTTCATGGCGCTTGCAGACATCTGTAATACACGAGGTATACATCCACGAGCATGCGGGTTCTGCGGAAGCGCCGAGACATGTGTTTGGGGTCAGGTTTCGGACATCGTGTCTACTGCGTGGTGTACGAGGCTGTGGATCCAATTATATTCCACTGCTTCCCACTTAACAAGCTACCGCTATCCCCTTGTCGGCCTTCACCTCCACCCTTCGCCGCTGGCTGATTTACCAATGGAACAAAATCAAAGGTACGAGGCTGGGAGTAAGAGCCGATTGAAAATTGACTCATGTTATGTGCCCAGTGCTTCCCATACTATTTGCGACGGGGGTCCCGGCCACCTAAGGCATTCAGGCAATGTAGCTTAGACTTCAATAGCATTCTGGGGGATTTTATGGCCTGGGCATGTTGGCTGGGATGTTGGAAGTGAGTGACGGTCGGCGGGAAGAATTGTGTGATGGGTTGATGGCTTGGCGAATATTTTTCGGCGCCGAGTCCGAAAACGGCGAAAACGGCCTAGGCGGCCAGCGTGGGAACATCTTGATGGCGGCGCTTTGGAGCCTTTCTCTCCCTTCGTCAAGCCATTCCGCCGCCGCAAGATGGATCCAAGGTGTAGAACAGGTCCATAAATTGTCTCCGCTGACTCTAAATTTACTGATTGCTAGCTACCAGGCCTTTAATCATGAGATATCGTCGCTTGGGTAAACCCAGAGGATCTTCGACATTCCGGACGGTGACGGAGCAACGCGTTGGGGGATGGCGATGATTATACGAGGGCACGCAGGGAGCGTCATAATTGTTCATGAGAAAGCCGTTGTATTGGAGAGGAATTACATGCGCCGATATTGCTACTCTGCCGAGGTGCCACAGGATTAATGGGGAAATTGAGATACATGGTCCAGCAACGCATCAAGGGTGACCGAACAAGAGATGCCAACCACCGGTGTTCGCTTGATTCCCTGCCATCCTCCGCCGTCCTCATGTTCATACGAGACGAATTGATATCCACCCGATGGCCACCGATAACGAAGCACCGGGAAATGCCAGAGGCTGGGGATCGAGAAGATGCGTACCGAGCAGCTCCAGAAATCAGACATGAGTGTGGGAATGAGCCCACTAGCCCCGCAGAGGGTGTCTGGCTCAGAGTAGGATATGGGTGACTGATTTCTGCCATAATGGCGTCGACGAGCACGGGCCCTACAGCGCTGGAAGCGCACCGAGAGCGAAGATGGGGTGTGAGGTGGTTGAAGAGACTTAGAAGAACAATACTGACTTTGCGCACCGTCGCTGGATGCCTCCAGCGCCGCAAAAAAGTTCGAAGTTGCGCGGGTGGGAAAAACAGGTGTTTCTTGTAACGACCAGCAGTGAGCAGGATAGAAAACCTGTAAAATCATGTTGGGTATGTCCAGGGAGGGGAATACCTATGCAAAAAGTGCTCTTCAATTTCCAGAGTCGTACCGCAACGAGGCGTCGTGATATTGGGGTCGTCATCCCTCAGCTCTTGATGTGAATTTGTGACGAAAAGCCGATCTTTCGAAGCAGATAGCAAAGGGGGGAGCATTGTTGAGGACCTATCGACCACGTAAATTTGAGCCTTGTATCCTCCGAGCAGAACGCAACACGGACCGAGAGAGTCGAGTCAGAAACGATGGAGATCGAGGGGAGTCTTTGTGGGAGATGGCTGGCCTAAATTAAGAAAGTCTCACGTCAGACGCCTGACTCGCCCGGAGATCCGCCACAGCTTCACATCAATCCATCAGGACCTCGCCAAACTGTGTTCACAGTTCCGTCTAGACATGATCTACACCCTACAGTGGAAATCTACGCGCCACAAGTTTCCTACCCTCTGTAATCCTCAAGTGGCCGGGTAGCTAGGGTGGCCGTCTACCCAGTCCAAAATAGTATGTTCCAGAATGCTCATTGAAGATTCACGATTTACGAATGTGCAGGGAAATATGACCATACACTCGACCGTGATACCTCGAGGCACTGTGGATAGTAAAGGTACTACATATTAGTGCCCGGGTACTAATAATGCCAAAAAGGTACTAGAAATAAGGGCATTAATTTCTAGTACCTTTGGAGGTACTTCAGGTGAGTACTTTTGAGGTACTATCTCGAAGGTACTCTATATGAGTTCTTTCACCTAAACTGTGGGAATTTCGGCGTGATCTGTTGACGGCGGCAGAGGTTGGCCAATTTGTCCATATTTAGACCCCATCAGCGGGCTTCTTTTCTTTCCACCGACGCGTCTCGCTAGACTCGGTAACGTTGCGGTCCGCGACCTCGACCCTCGGAGTGGTAAAGCCACCTTATCTAGTGCTACTGGGCCTTACCCTACCCATGCATGGGGCTTTGTCGTCATTTTTATCACCCCCACTGTCCAGCTATCGATGTGCGCGCGTACTTGCAGACAGAAGGCCCGCAATCCCCCCAAACAAGGTAACTGCAATCCCAACCACCGAAAGGTGGCAAGAAAGCAGAAGATAATTTATCACTGAACTGCGGTAAACGTTTCGACGAACTCGTCTGCTCGTGTTTGGCGTTCAAAGACGAGATTCTTGAGCTAGCTTCAGACAGTGATAAGCTGAACGCAAATCCTCTCTGGGAAGGATTGCTCAAAACAATTGATTATTTATCCCGGTGGCTAGTGCGTGACCGTCTTCGCTCTCCTCTGGAGTTTTGGACCGCAAGGCAGATTTATCATCGCGACCACGATCGAGCATTTTATCAGTGCCGGGGTTTCAGTAGGCCAGATATTCTCAACGATTGTGTCCCTCGTCGGCGCACCGCGTCATTGGGATGATTCTGCCAACAAAACCAAGCTAATCACTGAGGCAGACTTTGTTGACTTCATTCTCACTCCATAAACCACCATATCCCTCCTCACCCTGGAGCTCGACCTGTCTGAAGACACCATACAGCCGCCCCAGGGCCAAGAAAAATCAACTGGAAACTCACCGGGGACGCCGGGGAGAAACACTAAGAGAAGAACCAAAGTCAACAGGAACAGCGTATATATGTATGAGCGCCAGATGTATGGTGGTACGAGACAAGCAGTAAGTAACGGTCACAGGTCACGGTGATGTGTAAGTAAGCAGCGGGCTTACACCCTTCCCCTCCATGGTAAATCAGCCCCACACGTCCAAAAAAAAGGGAGAGGAATAGTGGTGGTACGTAAAAACTGCTCCACGGGTGCGTCAAAAACAAATCCCGAAGGACCAAAAAAAAGCTACCGGGGCAGGCACATGAAAGAAAAAGAACAGGACATGTACGCCAGGCCTCCCTTCAATCCTTCGTTTGTGCGAGCCAGCGGTCGAGCGCTTCTGCGTCGGCGAGTTCGCGTCCGGGGAGCCATAGGTCGCTTTCGGGGCCATAGCCGGTGAATCGGACGAGGTACTGCCAACCCTTTCCGCGTTTCCGTTCGTCCAGTATTTCGTCGATATAGTACTCCTCTTCGCCGTCGTTGTTCAGTATCGGTCCAGGCTCGGGGAGTTTGCGCGATGGGAAAAGATCGTTATCGTTTTCGATGTAAGGTTCTAATTCGGAAGAGTGAAAAACGGGAAAGATGTTCGGCTGGTTCGGCATATCCAGCGTGAAGGTAGAGCACTCAGCGTGTTTATCAATAATTTTGTATGGTCCATCGAAACGGGCGATGTATTTGGCAACGCGGTTGTCGCCCTTCTTCAAGAAAATTCGGCGCCGGTGCTCCGTTGAAAGCTTCACGCGGTCGCCAATATTCAGACTGTCGAAGTCGGCGCGCCGAGTTCTGTTGGCCTGTTCGGCTTGGCACAGTTTCGCCGTCAACAGGTTGTCCTGTGCGTCGGCGACGTCCACCTCGAGTTGAGCGATAAGTTCCCGCGCCAAAACCTCGTCCGAGGGAATATCGGTAGCCGGGGCGACGATGAGAGGGGGAATAATGCGGGGTGAGCGTCCCATTCGTAGTTGGAATCCAGAGTACCCAGTCGAAGAGTTTACTGTATTCATCATGTCAAAACGTACTCGGGGTAGGGTACGTACCCAGCCGCGTTGGTTGCGCGAAACGTGAAAACGGACTGCCTGATTTACAGTCTTGTTCGTACGTTCGCTCGCACCGTCCGTTTGGGGGTGGTATGACGACGACATTTTAAGCTTAACACCCGTTAGCTTGTGTAGCGCCTTCCAGAATTGGGAAACGAATAGCTTGTCGCGGTCGGTGACAAGGTCCAGTGGAAGGCCGTTGTCGCAGTACCAGTGTTCGAAGAAGATCAGGGCAAAATCTGGGGCGGTAATGTTCGTTTTTGTCGGTACCAGTTGGATGTCGGAGCCCAGTCTACACGTCATCGATGCTATACAGTTGAAACCTTGATCAGGAGGTAGCGGGCCAATGAAATCTATTGCGACGGAGTCTCCACGTTGATCTGGGATAGGCAAAGGGTGTAAGGGGCCCGCCTTGCGGACGGTACGCGCCTTGTTACGTTGGCAGTCGGGGCAAGATGGAATATAAGCCTCCTCGAGGTCGCGTCGCATGTTGGGCCAGTAGTATTCATCACGGAGGGATTGATACGACTTGTCAAAACCAAAATGACCTAAGTTGTCGTGTGCGAGCCGGTAAAACAGTTCCCGGATCTCCGGGACACGTGGGATTATCAGACGGTTACCCACGTACCAGAGGCCTTGTTCCAGTTTGAAGGTAAGCCCGGGCATGCCAGAGCTCGCGGACTCCAATTTTCTGCACCATTTGTCCTCAGCATATCCGGCCCGGATGTCGTCAAGCAGCTTTGAATCCGCGGCGATCTTCAAGATGGAAGAAATTGGTTCCGCGTCGATCTCTCTGATCCGTGTGCGTGCCAAGCATTGTGCAGAGTGGAAGGGGGAGTTGCTCCCAGCTACCAAGGCTGCTATCGGTCCGTCGTGTTCTTCGTGTCCCAACCAAGGGCCTTCAGCAGCCATCTCCGCAGCGCTGCTGTCATCAAACTCGGTGCGCGACAATGCGTCTGCTACTGTGTTATCTTCACCTTTAATGTAGACGATTTTACAGTCGTATTGCGACATCAGCTCCATCCATCGAGCTTGTCTGCGCGACAAGTCTCTCTGTGTGTCGAAATTTTCCAAAGTGCGGTGGTCCGTGAATATCGTGAAGTGTGAGCCCAGTAAGTCGACCCGCCACTTCTTCAAGCTTCGCATAATCGCAAGAAGTTCTTTCTCATGAATCGGATAGTTCAGCTCTGCGCCCTTGAAAGACATGGAGTCGAAGGCTACAGGTCGCGCCGTTTCCCAGGTTTCACCCCAGGATAAAATAGCGCCAGAACGTTTGTTGGAGGCATCGCAGGTAAGGAAGATCTTATTATCTCCCGGGTTCTCATGGTCAATCGTCGTCAGGCATTCCCTACCGACAACGATAGACTTAACCGCGTCAAAGGCTGTTTGGTATTCGTCCGTCCATTCAGGAAAGGACTCGTTGCATTCTTTCGTTGTTAACTTCTCCAGTATCACCGTGTGGTCGGCGAGTTTGGGCAAAAAATTCGCGATGTACCTCACAAGCCCAAGGAACGCTCTGACATTTGTTGCAGACTTGGGTTGAGGCCAGTTCATAATTCTCTCGACTTTGGACTTGTCGGCTTCAACGCCACGTTGCGAGATGTGGTGCCCGAGGAAGTCTACCTCGTATTGGAACAGGTGAGTCTTCTTTGGGTTTACGTACAACCCGGCCTTCTTCAGAGCGGCGAAAACCATTTCAACGTGTTTTTCGTGTTCTTCAACGTTTTGCGACCAGATAACGATGTCATCCAGATATACATGGCAGATTTTGCCAATCAGTTCACGCAGGGCGGCTGTGACTCGTCGCTGTTGGACTGCTGGGGCATTACGGAGCCCCTGCGGCATTACTAGCCACTCGTACAATCCCAGCGGCGTACTAACTGCCGTGTATTTAATTGAATCGGGATGCATCCTTGTTTGAAAAAAGCTATCTGTGAAATCAATCGTTGACCAAATCTTCCCTTTAGCACAATCCGCCAATATGTCGTCAACTCGTCGAAGTGGGAACGAGTCGTGTACCGTGTTCGCGTTCAGCGGGCGGAAGTCGTTTACCCACCGGGGTAGTACCGACTTATCAGCCTTGGGGATCAGGAAGGCGGGGGAAGCGTGGGGGGAGGATGAAGGCCGTATCCTGCCCGCATCAAGGTGTCCTTGGATCAGTGTACGCCAGGCTTCCTGGTACTTCCGTGGGCTCTGATATGTTCTAGTTTTGAATTGCATGTCGGCGTTCTTAACTTTAATTTCGCAATAAACGTCCGTTGGAAGTTCGTCGACGTGTGGCATTTTGTCAAACAGCGCGGAGTAATCTTTCTTCAATTTATCACCCCTCTTCTGGAGGTCCTCATAGTGCGCGAGCACTTCTATGCGTTCTTTAACAGCTGCGACGTTATCAATCTCTTTGACGTTTTCAAATAGGCCTTTAGATTCCATATCAGTGCGCCTCGCGTTGCAGACAGACTCGAGCTCTTTCGCCATAGCTTTGTGGTCCGCCTTTGTTTTCTTTAGCTTCTCACGCAGCTTAATTTTGGGAACGGGTGCGGCGGGAGTCGCAGGAGGATTGAGCAGGTCGTACACGACGCGCTTATCCACCGCCGTTCGCGCTTCGTGATCAACAACTATATGATTGGCGGCTAGCCATGGAAGGCCCAGTATGATAGGCGCGCAGAGGCGCGGGGCTACAAGTATTCTAACAGGCGACGATGTCCAAGACTGATCTATAGAATTCAGGCGGAGCGTAACGTATTCGGTAAGCGTAGTGGTCTTGGGGGCGTTCTCGTTGTCTATCGCTACGGAAATGATCTCGGGGGTGTGCAGTAAATGTTTCTTCAAGCCGAGTGTCTTGACAAGCAGTTCATCAATCAATCCTAAGTGTGCACCGTCGTCAATCAGCGCACAAATCTTTGAAGGGAAATCGGCGCCAACGTTGGCGCCCCATGACCCAATGGATGTGGTCCACCTAATGAAGGCCTGTGGCATACTGTGAGTTTAAGAGAGTGATTGAGGCAATGGGGTACGTACCGCCCACCAGTTTGTGCAACGTTCATTCCAAATAAGCTTAAAACTTGTCAGAGCGTGCACAAAGAGGTCTGAAGTGAAATCGCACTATGCCCCGAGAGTACAACTCGGGGAAGACGTCCATCAACGCATCGGCGGCCGATTCACGCTGAACCCCATCCATCTCCAGTTCGATGACAGGCAGGCGCGGAATGACCAGACTCGAGAGTACAAAATCGAGTTGGCGGTATTCTTCCCTCGGGAGGTCACTTGAAAACGGGAAGATAATTCGGCGGAGTTGACTCGTTGGATTGATAGTTAACAGAGTTTCGAGTACCATTGCAGGCATTCGAAAATCCCATATAATCCGGAGGAGTGAGAGGTGTGGAAATAATGATAGGTCAATCGGTGTGTGCCTGCGCTGAATAGTGGGGAGCGAAATGAATGACGCGTCATGGTAGATAGAGGCGAACCCACCCACCATTGGGGCGATGTCCAGGGTCTGGATAGTTCGCAGGACAGGCGCAATTTCTGCCCAGTTCACCGTCGCCTGGTTCTGGATTGATAGAACTGCGAGTTGGGATAGATCGATCGGGTAGAGTCTGCGCATTCGCCAGTCAAACGGCCCTGTGGAGCCGAGTCGTAGTGAGGAAGGAACGAGGCGCTTCACCGAAGGTTGATGTCAAGAGGGTCGTCCCAAAGGGAGAGGTCTAGGTGTCGAATATTCGAGGCGCAGTGCGCCCATATGTGTGTGAGGGTGTTCGGGGGTCACCGAGACTACCGGCCATCTTTAGGTGACGAATAGTCGGCAGACTCAAAAGCTGTTGAACCGCATCCAACAGAGGCCGCGAAATATCGTGGGGGTGCATAATTGCGATAGCGTCGAGGCGTGTGAATGGAAAATAGCAGATTTCCGCGACCACAGCGCTCTCGTGCCGCCCCAGAGAGAGAGTAAGCCGGCGGATATAATGAATTAGATGCGGGGAAACATTGAGGGTGTCGCGCAGGCGATTCTAACGGTGCGCGCTGGTGGAATTGAATGACCGTGCCGGTAAGTTTGGGTGCCCGGAAGAGTATCGACTGGGCGGGATGTACCCAAGCATGCGACACCAATGCACAACTCTTGAGGTCGGATACTGAGTCCAGGAAGCGGACACATTGCTCGACCAGCTCCGGGATATCCAGCGACACTGACATAAGCGTACGTTGCAGAGCGGGACTTCCACAGGCGGTGCATCGAAATCTATCAACTTCGAGATCGCCGAAGTCAATCTGAATTGGGCGCGGGTGTCGAAAGTTCGCAAAGATGAGGGATGCGCGGCAGCGCTTCAAAAGGAAGGCCATATTTGATTGACCTGTATTTGCTTCAAGTGTCGAGGATGAAATAAGATAATGTTGAATGAACCCAGAGTACCAGAGCAAGGACCTAGTAACACTAGCGAAGGTTGTTAGCCAGATATCGAGACTTGGAACGTATCACAAAATGACTACATCGGTCGAAAATGAGTTAATGAAGGGCGGATTAGACCTGTCGGGTAAATTGGATCCAGAAACCAGACGCAGAAAGTCGGTGGCACTAGATGAAATAACAGTGCGAACGTACAACTCGAGGGGCCTAGTCACTATACAAGGGAATTGCTTGAACATACGGGTCGCATCGAGGTATCGGCGCCATGAAAGTCTCGAGAACATGAGAGTGGAAAGAGAAAGGCGTTGATGGCGCATCTGATTCCGCTCGGTTCCGAGCGCCGGCCCGGCCTCTTGCTCTTAACGTCCATCTTCCAGCAGAGTTCTTGACCCAAGAAAATCGTCCTCAGCTCTTTCTATCGTATTGAGGCTCTGAATAATGCTAACTGGGCTCCGCCTGGCAGCTGCAGCTCAAGGGATTACAGGATTTTCCAGCGGGTTTCCGTGTCTTTTTGGCCTCTGGCATTCTAGATCTTCCGTGACGTTCTGCTTCTTGTTCCTCTACATGTTAAATCGGGGAACCTTGTAGCGTCGTTTAGTCTTGCTTTTCCTGCTTTCGACCAGGCTTCGAACATAATCTTTGTTTATTGCCATCTCCGAGGCTGGGTTTCCGCGCTTCCTCGGGCCTCTAAATTCGTATTACTTACTTGGATAACTTCGGTTCCACGCTCCAATGCTATCGTTCTACTCTCGCACCTCGGCGGCACTCGGTCTGCAGATCTGGCTGCATCTATTGGGGACGAGCTCCAGCCTCCCGGCCGCGAAATCAGCTCCACGCGCGAACACTAACTCTTTCAATCACGCTGGGCCCTTTCCTTATGGATACCGGGACTTAAAAAGTCCCGCGGAATATCCCTGAGTAACTTAAAGTCATCGAAAGTGAGTCAACTGGGAATCGCCGATTACACAGGCATTTCTATAACCCCTATGTACTTAACAGGGTAAGGTCGGAAGCAACGACTCCGAAGCATCGAGGATCTCCAAAATCTGAGACGTTGATGGTTGAGTCACGCTAAAGCTTGGCGCATGCGGCCTTAGCCCTTGGCGACATCTATGACAACGGGGAATGGCGTAAATGCTGACAGTCCTTTGGGGAGCACTTGGGGAGCATGGGTAAACAGAGAGCACAGTAAACACCTTTGCAGCACAGCCCGTATATGCGTCGGAATCATCACTGCGCTACGCCGCCGGCCTCGGGTGCACGTCCCGTCACGCCAAGGTTCTATGCGGCCAGCAACACCGTCGTGCCAAGGGTTGATGGTAGATCGTTTACCTGGCGTGTTTCGGCCCATAGGTATAAACGGGCAGGCAGTGGTGAATCCGCCCTTTTCGCTTTCCGCCCTCCCCTTTTTCGTTCAACCTTCCCTTGTGCTGTGCACTCCACCCTCTTTTTTCACTACTTTCTACCCACTCGCCCCACCAAATATGTTGTTCAAGCTTACTGTCCTTCCGCTTTTCATTTCTCTCGCTGGGTCTGCGGTTGCAGGGCCAACCCCGGTGGTGCGTGGTTATGAATTTCCCCGCAGGAAAAACGTTGTGCTCACAAATGGTTTTGCCTTCAGTCGCGGTCTATGGTGCGTTCCCTCACTCGAGTACCTCCCCTATTCTCATTCGACATATTTTAGATGCCTAACAACGGGAACACCCAATCATCCAACAACGGGATGAATCAGTCGTCCAACAACGGCCAATCCAACTCATCTAATGGCTATAATTCGTCGAAGAACAACAACATGAATTCGAAGGAGACTGTCACCGTCACTCGTGTTCAAACTGCCAGGGTACGAGCGCTTTAACCTGACCCTCCCTCCTCCTCCGCTCGCGGAACTCACTCTGCGGCGCTGATAGGTTACCGAGACGGTCACCAAAAACAGCAACTCCGAGAAGACGGTCACGGTTTTCAAGACCAACACGGTCACCTCGACAAGAACGCTGAACGGCGCGGTGAGTACCTCGCTGCGTATATTTCACGCCGGTACATCCGATATGCTTTCTAATGGGTCCTTTTAGTCCTGCACATCCACCACCAAGATGTTGAAGGAGACCTCGACGCCGATGATGGAGAAGCCGAAGACGACCTCGACGCGCATGATGGAGAAGCCGAAGACGACCTCGACGCGCATGATGGAGAAGCCCAAGACGACCTCGACGCGTATGATGACGAAGGCAACCTCGGCGACGCGCATGATGAAGGAGACCACCTCGACGACGCGCATGATGCCGAAGCCGACCACCATGATGTCGAAGCCGACCTCAACGACGCGGATGATGCCGAATGAGACCCCCCAGGTGAGTCCGCCCGCGCTGCATGCGAACTACCTCTAACCACGCGTTGCAGAGTACCTCGGGGAGCAACAAGAGCAACAACAACTCCCAGAACAGCAGCAGCTCCAGCTCCTCCGGGGGCCCGAACAGCAACATGAGCAAAATGGCCCCCGACAGCGGCATCGCGCAAATTATGTCGAGTCTGAAGGCCGCAGGTACCGCGAGGTGCGTTTCACCTTAGTTACCTTTAAATGTTTCACTCGGCTAACGTTGTGCGTCTAGGCCGCGAGCGGTCCTCAACCGTCTTGACTGAGATGGCGGCGGGCGTTTTGGTAGAGGTGTAATGGATACCATATATTTCTTTGGGTGGAAGTGGCCTTTTTTTTTGCGAAGTGAAAGGAGTCCGTCGAAATTAAGCTCTCCTTGCGCTCAGAGCGCTCAGAAAATAGTATTGAGATGCCGTGGATTTAAGAACTCTTACAATTTCCAGCTCCAGCGTGCACCCGCAGTATGCAGGACAACTGAAACCAAATCAGTAGCATTTGAGTTCCAGGCGGAGTATTTGATTAGACCAGGAAGGACTTCTTGTTCTTGGCTTCATTCCCCACAAGAGAAGAGACAGCCGTGTATATTTTAGGCTGTGGGGGCCATGGCTGTGGGGGCCAGCGGCAGTCTCATTTGCTACCGCTGGCTTCCAGGTCGCAGGGCAATGGGGATGCGCGAGAATGAACCCCCATCGCCCTACTAACGACTGTCTCCAATGTTCAACAATGTAACTAAAAGTAGTAGCTATGCTAAAATTAAGAGGGTTAGTTCGAAGGTGAGGGTGGGTGGGGAAAAGAAGATCGTCGAGCTCTTGAGGTGGATAGTATCCCACAGCTCTTGTCGACCTAGCGGAGTGTCGTGACGGCGAGAGGAGAAAGGTCCGATCGCCCCATCACTCCGCTGTCACAAGACATTGGGCCGCTTCTCAGGTTCAGCGGTCCGCCCATCTTGTTCTTGGCTTCATTCCCCACAAGAGAAGAGACAGCCGTGTATATTTTAGGCTGTGGGGGCCAGCGGCAGTCTCATTTGCTACCGCTGGCTTCCAGGTCGCAGGGCAATGGGGATGCGCGAGAATGAACCCAAAAGGCGCCGCCCAGACAAGGGCAGCCCCAGAAGCCCATGGCTAACCCACAAGCAAAAAGGCGGCATTGATACTCTTCAGGCTACCTGGGAGCAGGAGGATATTTGGTTTGATACCGGGAGGGATCGTGCCTGATGTAGTTGAAAACTTGAGTACTGGAGGTTCTGTACGCTCAGTAATGTACAGAATTATTGCTGGATTCAACTTGGATTATGGGAAGAATCTGTAGAGATCGATAAAGCGTTGCGAAGGACTGGGAGGGTTGGGCCCGTATGACTCGGGTGTGAGCCAGCGCGAGTTCAGCCTTGAGGCTTGAGCTTCTAAGTGATGCGCACAAATTGCGCGAGGGAGGCCTGAGCTCGACGTTGATGAGGTTGAACAAGAGTATTTGTATGGGCATCAACAGAGTTCAAGCTCGCGGGATTTCGGGGAAAGAGAGCTGGTGCTTGATTTTACAATATATGAATTGCAGAACCATTGCGAATCCTGCGTTGAGTCGTTGGTGGTCTCTAAAGAAAGATATCATTCCTTTAGGCTGAACGGTGAACATCAGCACGAGGAAATGGCGTTGGAATTCGCTTTTGACACAACTGCCAGCGACCTGTGAGTTGAAAATTTTAGGCTCATTTGTAATATAGCAATTCGTATAATCTTGAGATCAAAATGAGTTCAGCGACGGCGTGCGATCTCGACTTTGACGAGTTAAAACGAAGAGCGGACTAGGTCCTACTATATCCTTGTTTCGTACGATTAAAGGTGCTTATTCTCAAAGTGCGAAGTGCGAGCTGGTATGGTCGGTAAGATACACTCCTTTTAAGTCCAGTTCTATAGTCTCGGAGGCGGAAGCCCGCGTGATTGGGGTGCGGGCCGTGTTGGAATCCTCGACTGTATGTGAATCACCAAAGAAGTGGGTGGAGCTATCTTAAGTCCGGGTCTGCCGGGCCCCAGAGAGATAAAATAAGCTGGGTGTAACCGTAGGCGCAATAATACGACATCAGAAACTGATTTAGACCTGGAGACAGAGATGAGTCCTGCTTTGTGGTTGATTTCGGAATTTTGGACAAGAAGTGAGGGAAAACAGCCTCCCCGACCGCGCGCTTTGACGCCGGCCGTCGATGACTCTCCGCTTTTCCACATTCAGAGCATAATTTCAGAGTCTGATTGCGCGCGTGAACCTGCGAACGGTGTTCGCGCCGGAACATACTCTTCCGAGGGAAATTTAGGCTCATGCAGGCAATCACTGTAGACTGTACAGGCCTCGGCGCCGAGTGGCCGTTATTATTTCAACTTGACCGGAATCGATCGTGCCGAGTTGTGAGTATCCTGATGGGCCTATCGTTTTGGACAATCGTAAAGATAGTTCTGATTTGCCTGAGTACAGTAAATGAACGGAAGTCCGAGTTTAGCTTGGTTAAAATCTCGGAGAGCATTGCGAATTCGATAACAAGATCGGATACGGTTAACCCTACATTTTGAGGTCCGAACGATGATGTAACTTCCTCAGATGTAAGGTTGGAACGGCATGGCCTGTCTCGACTCGGACTCGTGGTCGCCAGTTACAGGCGAGAATATAAGGGGAATACCATGATTTGGCGGAGGAGACATGACCCCGTCTCTCGGCGTCTGCGATAATCTGTATATGCTCTGTGCCCAGGTGGATAATGCGATCCCGGGTGGCACAAGTACCACTACTGTGATCGGAGTGCAGAAGGGTCTCACAGGGTGTCTGCGAACTCTTCGTTGAACGAGATAAATGTGAACGGTACCCAGTGTGGATCACATGGGTTGTCAATAGCGAGTGGTCGTGAATCGTGTCTGCAAATTGTGATATCGTGAAGGGCGTGCCCGGAAATCATGAATGGCGCAGATTTTGTGAGTTGTAGACAGCGGGGTGAGTGAATGGTGTGAATACATGTGAATCGTGGTCGTGAATATCCCTGCATCGTGAAGGCGTGAATTGCGAATTCTGAAGGGCGGTCAATTGTAAATGGTGCAAACCCGTGAACTTGAATTGCGACTCGTGAATATTGTGAGCCCTACTAGGATTGTAGATCGTCAATAAACATCTTGAACCGTGACCCTTGGTGAACATTCGTCAATCGTGAGTGGCGCAAGATCTGCAAACATGAGTTGTGAGTGGCGCAAACGCCCTGGTACGGACACCCTGAATGGTGCAAAGACCGAACATCGATTGTACCTCGATCATGAAAGGCGCGAACGCCGGACTCGTGAAGATTCTGAATGCGCGTGGAAGCCCGGGAGTCGTGAATCGCTCAAGGCCCGTAAACGTAAATCTGATCGTGAATTGCGCGAACGCGCGTGAAAGTGAATCGCGTACGAATACCAGTGAATCGTAAATAGCCCAGAGGCCCGAGAAGGTGAATTTACTCGTGAATGGCGCGACCGCCCGTCAACATGAATCGTGAATTGAATACTGTACCATTTCATTCAATTCATATGTCACGCGTCACAGAGGCTAAAATATATGAATTTTTTCGTACTTGTCACGGGTCACCGAGGGGATTTTCGAACTTGCAGAACAAGTCACAAAATCGGTGAAAAACCCAAATTTTGCGCGTGCGGCGCTTTTTTTGCACTTCGTTCAAAAAACCACTTTAAAAAATAAGTATTGATCAACGCAGGTTGAACTCAGACTAATATCCCCCACCATCACCATGTCTGCTGATTTCCTCCCCAGCTAGAAGCATTTCCGACTGCAAGGCCCGTGGGAAATATACGAACTTTTTTTGTTGTCACGGTCTGCCTGGCCCATATACGAAAACCAAAGTTCGAATTTTGTGGTCACAGGTCACAGCCAGGGAGAATTGAATGAAATGCTACAGTACCCGTTGACTGTGAATGGCCCAAAGGCGAGTCTGTAGGAGAAACGAAGATGGAAACCGTCGGCCCGTGAAGCTGATCATGATTTATGAACGGCGTGAACGCTCGCGAACGTGAATCGTGAATCAATACGAATACCTGTAAATCGTGGATGGCTCGTGCACATAAATTTTACCTGTGAACGTGAATGGCCCGAAGGCCCGTGAACGGTGAATTTTAATCGTGAATGGCGGGAACGGCCGTGGACGTGAATCGTGATGCCCGTGAATGGCCAAAGGCCTGTGACGTGAATTTCATCGTAAATGGTGCGAACACCGGTAAATCGTGAATGGCCCGAAGGCTCGTGAACGTAAATTCTGATCGTGAATGGCGGGAACGCCCGTGGACGTGAATCGTGATGCCTGTGAATGGCTAAAGGCTCGTGAATGTGGATTTTATCGTGAATGGTGCGAACACCCATGAATCGTGAATAGTCCGAAGGCCCGTGAGCGGGAATCTTGATCGTGAATGGCGGGGACATGAATGAGGGCCCGTGAACGTGAATGGCCCGAAGGCCCGTGAACGTGAATTTTGATCGTGAATGGCGGGAACGCCCGTGAACGTGAATCGTAATTCGTGAATGGCCAAAGGCCCGTGAACGTGAATTTCATTGTCAATGGTGCGAACACCCGTGAATCCTGCATAGCCCGTGAGCGGGGATCGTGAATGGCGGGAATGTGAATGGCCAAGGGCCCGTGAACGTGAATATTATCGTGAATGGTGCGAACCCTGTGAGTCGTGAATGGCCCGAAGGTCCGTGAACGTGAATTTTGATCATGAATGGCGGGAACGCCCGTGGATCGTGAATAGCCCGAAGGCCCGTGAGCGAGAATCTTGATCGTGAATGGCGGGAACGTGAATGGCCAGGGCCCGTGAACGTGAATTTTATCGTGAATCGTGCGAACACCCGTGAATCGTGAATGGCGGGAACGCTCGTGAAGGTGAATCGTGAATGACCAAAGGCCTGTGGACGTGAATTTTATCGTGAATGGCGCGAATGGCGCCAAGGCTAGCGAACGTGAACCGTGTAGGTCCCCTTGATCGTGGCGGATATTCGGGAATGTGAGTCGTGAATGGTGCATCACCCGTGGATGGCTACGAAATATTCGAGTCGTAAATAGGCGGAGTTATCGCGTGTATCGCGTGCGGGGCGTGGATTGTGAATGCCCATGCGAGTCGTTTCAATTATTTGTGACATGAAGGATTTGAGAGCATGACGGTGAAAAGTCAAATGTTAAAACTCACTCCTTGGTGCTCAGTTGCTGTAGCGCCGGGATTGTGGCCGTGGTGAGTGTGAAACAAGGGTCTCAGCCAGGGAGGAGTGGGCTGGATGGAAACTTCGCTGTATTGAGCATCAATGTGGTTGTGTGGTTGCGAAGGCTTGTGTAGTATTTTCCAGCCAGGATAGGGGTTGAGGGTATTTGCCGCTCGGAGTTCTACAATATATGATGAGTGCTGAGAATGGTTACGGAGGAGGAAAAGAAGATCGTCGAGCTCTTGAGGTGGATAGTATCCCACAGCTCTTGTCGACCTAGCGGAGTGTCGTGACGGCGAGAGGAGAAAGGTCCGATCGCCCCATCACTCCGCTGTCACAAGACATTGGGCCGCTTCTCAAGTTCAGCGGTCCGCCCACACCGCGAGATCGGTCGCAGCTGCGAATCCCTACATAACTCTCCCATTGCGACGTAGCTTGCCCGTTTGAGTCGGGCTGGGTCCACCCGCTTCTGCCAGTTGTCCTGACATTTATTTTTCTTAGCACTTCAACTGAACAAATGTTGAACTTTCCCTACGTCCATTGCGCTACTCCATTTTCCATACAACTAGGTACGAAAGCGTGGACAAGAATTTCTCTGCTCTGTATTCCCCGAAGGGAACCCGCTGCTGGAACAAAGCACGTACTGCCGAACGATCTGCGTAGTTGCGGAAGATATGACCGCGGCGTAGGATCAGCGTAAGTTGGAGTAAAAGGAAGGCCGAAGCAAATGATTACTTACTCTGGATGAGTCCCTTCGACATCTTTTGACTTCTCTCAGTCTCAGACAAGGACCGACTGCGAAACTGGTTCGCCACTGCGCTAGATGCACAGGGTAATCAAAATGATTGAGATGCAGTGTTTGCCCGTTCGACTCGGGCGTTCCTTGGTCGGTACCTAGTGTCTTTAGGCTGTTTTCCCCCTCAAGATCCGAGCTGTTCATTAACGGTCTTCCGGACTCCAGGCAGGGGATCCTCCACTCCAGTGTGGTGCGCGGGATCATTTGGCGGAAGAAAAATAGCACAACGGGGGATAATGTGAACCCGCCAAGGAGAATGTGGCACCTCGTAAATATTATCGCGCGGACCGCTAGGCCCGCGGTGAACGCGTAGGAACGTAAAGCGGACCAGGTCTTGAGAAGGGATGAAACTATCCATACGTGAGCGGTGAGTAGGCGGATTCACTCATGATCAGACCAGCCTCAATGGCTGCCTTCCACGCGACCAGGTCAAGGTGTCCTGAACTGGGAAAAGATCCAGTTCAAAATCACCTTAACTGCGCTTCAGCGCGAAAGAGTTCAGATTCAAATAATGCGCGTGGGGTTGTGGAATCTTAGGAATTTGATCACGAACTTGGAAATTAGGCAGCGACGCGGGCCATATCCTTCGGAGAGGATCCTCACGTATTCTGCAACCTGGATCGATTAAAGTCAGGGAAGTGCGATTCAGATGCATTGAGAGATATCCGGGGCGATATCGTGAGTCGGTCTCGGGAGAAGCTAATTTTCGTCTACGCTAAAAGTATAATACCTTGCGGGACTGTGAACAAACAAGACAGTAAGTTGAAAGCGGCAACGCACGTTATCCCACCGAAACACCTGCTCCCATCACCTGGCCAGCGGGCTGCGTCGTGTAAGTGAGCCGGAATGAAACCAGGGTGGTGCTCTGGCTCGCCAGTCCGGATCGTACTGCCGTGTCCAGATCATAAGCGTGAGTTCTTCATCGCACGGAACTCCGTCATGCCCGGGCCAGGAGATATAGAATGAGGATATCGGATGTTTGATGAGCGGTACCGCGAGGTCGTAAAGCGCACCCATTCGGAGGCCGGGAAAGGACGGATGATCGTAGTTGACCGTGGTCTGGGAACGAGATTCTCCGCCGTCGGCATTGTGGATTTCGTTAACGATCAGCGCCGGCGCTGGAGGCTGAACGACCAGCATACGCCGCCAGCTCGCATCCGGGCGCTTGAACGCCATTTGTGCCATGATTTCAGTATGTACAGGCCAGGAGACGCGGCCGCGGGGGGCAAAGAAGGGCGGTAAGAGCTCCATTAACAGGGGATTGCGCATTGGAGCCCAATGTGAAGGCGCAGGCTGGAAGAAGAGGATGCGTTGGAGGGTGGGAGTGAGAGTAATGGCATTCCATGTTTTACTGACGCGGGGAGCGGCGACGAGGAGGTCGCGCATGGGCATCCGAGCAAGGATGAGCTCGACAAGCTCTGGTGAGGAAATTACAGCGTCGCGGGCTGTGGACATGGTGGTGTGTAGGAAGGTGAATGATCAGCACAGCCGGTTGTACGATGCGCACGGACCGTCTTCAGATGCCAATCATGTCCTGCGAAATTCTCAACGCCTTTCCAAGAGAGTTGTCCCAGTGGTGTCCTTCATGTACGTGGGAGGTTTCCTTTGCCGTAGGGCAACTCAGAGAAGGAAAGAAAAAAATGTCTACGTGGAGACTTCCAGTCGGGTTGATTATTCCAGCCGTGTAAGTAGCGAGGGTTTCCTCCATTCAATGACTTGAAATTGTCGAGACAGAAAGATCTCAATCCCTGGATCAGGAAAAGGTTCGTCGATTCAGAAGAAAGAGAGAAAGAAAGCCTCCGCGTCCAGTATAACCTGAAGCAAACTTGAAGGAGATTTCTTTTCGTCGTCCAGGCCCCGGGGTCATTAGATATCTGCGGATTTTTGCCCGTGGTTGCGTTGCGCAGCAGAATATATAGGACCATTTGATTGTCCGGTTTCAAGCAGAGGATTGAGGGCAATTGACGTCGTGCTTTACAACAATCAAGGGCTTGAAGCGTTAAACGGTTCCGGAGCTGAAGTAGATGAAAATCTCGAGGAACCATTAGTTGGATTGCGGAGGACGATTTTGAGACGCATGAGGCACGGTGAGCGATCCTAGGTAAGATAGCACGGGAAACAGTCTTGAAGTTTGCGAGTGAAAGACGAAAGTCGGAAATGGAAGAAGACCGGCGTTCGACGCGACGATACGCGGAGAGGTCCCCCTCGGGAAGGATGGATGCGAGAAGTTTGCGTTGCCTGTTGCAGTCGGAGACGACATGAATATTGTCAGGAAGATTGAGTCCAGTGCCTCAAGAAAAGCCCGCTTGTGCGTCATCGAGCAGCTTCTGGGTTCCAGCCAGGTTGGTCACCGGTGGGTTTCAGCCTGCTGATTGAGCTTCCTGGAGTAACAATGCTTTGCCACGCTGGCATCGCGAAAGGAGTCGAGAACTAGGAATTCGACATGACGGTTTGGGAGAGGCGGAGTTTGAGATGTCGCATCACGCCTGGGTTAGGGTTAGCTTTCTTCTCATCTTCCATAACGAGGTTCCCTTGCCTACTTCGCGCCTGCCTTCCCTTGCCTTGCCACTTCACCGGAACCCTTGAAAACCCTCAAATGCACCGAGGCAGGCGCTAGTTTGGTTCCCGAGTGCTACATGGCCAGGCGGACGCGGCAAGAGCAACGCTCGCTCGTAGAATCAGACGCTGTCGACTTTCCGTACTAGCACTGTGGCAACAAAGAGGAATAACGTCTCTCAACTCACTGCCCCGCGTTCGCCCTTGATGTAGCCAAGAGGGCTCGCAGCTTGACTGCGTTTCTGGACCTCCCTTGTACCTCCCCGTCCGACTGGAATCTTGACTACGACCGAATTCTCTGGCGCGGCGACCAAACGGCCAAGAAGACTAGGAATCTTGAATCTAGCTTCAATTTTGAGGCGACGAAACTCCATTCTCGACTTCCAATTGCTTCTAGCTTGACGTCGAGGAACTCACTTCACGAAGGACCATGCTGCTTATCTTGCCACGGTCCGGTAACGTCCTCTAGAAGACCACATAACCGCGCGTCTGCTCTCCGGATCTTAATCGCCCACGGCTCTGTGAAGCATGTCCTACATCGACCTCGGAATCCCGCCCTCCAACGTCACCGTCTCCGTCACCGCTTTCAACGCCGTCGATCCGCGCACCGTCTCCGTCCTCGCCAACACCCTCATGAAGCCCGTCGGCGCCGGCCACGAGCTCTTCCGCTTCCCCATCTTCACCTTCCTCATCACCCACGCCGCCTCGGGGCGCCGGGTCCTCTTCGACCTTGGCGTGCGCAAGGACCTCGAGAATACGGCGCTTGCGGTCGCGGCGGACGTGCGCGCGGGGCTGATCGTGATGCCCGTCGAGTGCGACTTCGTAGAGCAGCTGGGCGATTACGGGGTGGAGGCGGGGAGTATTAGCGCGGCGATTTGGAGGGGGGTTTCTCCTTTTTTGTCTGCGCCGTGAAACTGATGTTTGCGCTGACAGCCATGCGCACTTCGATCATATCGGTTTGTACACTGCTTCAGGAAAAGAGAGAGAATGCTGACGATGATGCTTTAGGTGACGTGTCAAAGTTTCCAGCCTCGACGGACCTTGTGTTTGGCGTCGGCACGCCGTGCGAGACTCGCCCGTCCCACCCGCATGCTATGCTCATGGAGAGCGACCTTGCGTTCGTCTTCCCCCTCTCCCTTAAGCAGCCGCGTCACTTACTCCGTCCAGCGGGCGGAACCTCGTCCCCATCGCCTTCGACGAATCGTCGCTCCAGATCGGGGGATTTAAGGCGACGATTACTTCGGCGATGGAAGCCTTTACCTTCTGGACGTCCCTGGCGTATGTACTACCTTCCATAGTGTGTCAAGACCTGCTAACACGCCGTTCCAGCACCTCTCCGGCCACATGTGCGCCCTCACGCGCGTTACACCGACGAGCTTCCTCTTCCTCGGCGGCGACGCCGCGCACCACGTCGGCATGCTCCGCCCCACCGCCGCTCTGCACCGCGCCTTCCCCGCCCCACCCGCGCTCCTCACCTCGACCAAACGCTCCGTCGCGCTCACCGCCATCGGGCGCGCATCCAACGACACCACCGACGCCAAACCCTTCGACCTCGCAGCGCGCACCACCCCCATCCTCGACGTCGCCGAGGGCGGGTACTACGAGGACGCCCCCACCTCGCGCGCCTCCATCGATCTCATCAGCGCGTTCGACGCCAACCCCGACGTGCTCGTCGTCCTCGCGCACGACGAGTCGCTGCTCGAGATCGTCGGCCCAGCGTTCCCTGCGAAGCTGGACGGGTGGAAGGAGAGGGGGTGGAAGGAACGGGCGGTGTGGGCCTTTTTGGAGGAGGGAAATGCGGCGTTTCGGTTTGGGGATAAGGACGAGGAGGAGATGGAGGTGTAGGCTGGGCGGTGGTTGATATTGAATGCAGGGCTGAATTTTTTGGGGTCTCCACGTTGCTCGTGGGCTCTCAGCACAGGTTAAATGAATAGTACTATCGCGCCATGTAGGTATTCAGAGCGGAATAGGTTTGTATTCAGAGCGGAAGGGGGATGACTTGCGAGAACGTCGAATCGTGCAAATAGAATATTTGTCCTTCGCCTCTGTGTTTGTCAAACTGTTGATGGCTGCAAACGCAGGACACTACTAATGCCGCCTCAGTGAATTGTGGGACTGTAGGTTCTCCCCGGATGCCATTCACTCGAATTAGCTGATTCTTAACGGGGTGGAAGTATAAACTCTACAGCCCCATCCTTCCATGTAATTTCAATGCCAAAAGCCCAATGAACCTCGAAAAGCGAACGCTCTTGTATCTCCCTTGCTCCCCGATTAAACTCACGATTTTCTTCTCTCTAGCCAAGCCATTGCCTTTTATAGTAACTCTCCTTCCATAAACGGACTCCCTCCGCGACTTTGCAGAACGACGAAACCGCGCAGCCCAGTGGCTCAACAACGACGGGAGGGACAGAATAAGTCGCCGCGAGCTCGAATTACACGAGAAAGAGAGGTCGGGTGTCGAAGAAGTTGTGCTGCAGCGGATTTTGAAGCTGCCGCTTGAGCTCCGCAGCAAGTGAAGACCGCGCAGCCCGGTGGCTCAACAACGACGGGAGGGGGCAGCGCAAGCCGCCTGGAGTACGAATTACACGAGAAAACCTCGCCTTCCGAAGGCGTCCGTTCACCTCGCGCAGATTGTGGCCTCCCCTCCGCCTCCTCCCTTCTCGAATTCGCAATCTTACTCACACATTGGGACACAATCCAGACAGCAGTGAAAAAAAGGGTATAGCACAATTTCTCGCTACCAACTCTACCTACATCTAGAGCGACGTAGACATAGACATAGACATACACAAAAACAGTATGTAGGCGAGTGGCGACGCGGAAAGGCGGTCTGTGTGAGACGAAGGACGCAAGGACGCACGCTCTGCGTGCCAGCGTATTTAGTTACACAGGGGGCAAACATAGATGCACTTGTCATAACCGCATCCGACGCGCATGCGCGACGTCTTTGCTGCGTCCTCGCTGCGTCTTTGCCCATAGGCTGAGGTAATTCGATTTTTCCTCTGCGTGAGTTCGAATCTGTGAAAGGTCATCTTTTATGTTTCAGACTTTGACAATTTGGGAATTTATAACTGCTCAGATTCTGTGTCTTCTGCAGTTCAGTGTGAGCTCAGGTGATGTGTGCCGTCCATCTGTTACATTTCAAGTGATTCATATGACACAGACCATCTAATCTGCATGAAATGGAGGGTGCTGGTCCTCTCCTCAAATAAGTAATAAGTTCAACAGCAAAAAATCATCTCGGGGCTGCTCAGAATCATGAAAGGGTCATACGCGCCGTATAACCGTCCCCGGTATATCCTGTGAAAGCAGTCTGACATAGACTTGAAATATTAACAAACCTTCATTGCACAAGAATTATCATGGTTTGATACCTGCAAAGCACTGGTTGCGCCCCAGGAAATGGGCCCAAAAGCTGAAACTAGCACAACTGGTCACCACTTCTTGTCTGGAATCTTGGCCCGCAAAGACTCTGCAATTTCCGTGAACTCAGGGCAATCAACGGAGATAAATGTGCGAGACAGAAGTAACACCATCAGGCATTGGGAAGGGTTCTCAAGGTTTCAGGGAATCATGGAACTGGGGAACAGAGAGATTCATTCACAAATGCTCTCGAGATTGCAAATAGGTACATCGACAGATTCAAACTAATTTTTAAACTTCCGTTGCCAGTTGCTGAGCCTTCATTGTGCACAGTTGGAGCACACACAGTCACAGGTTTATTTCTTTTGGCCTAAAGCTGTTTATATTTGTAGCTTAGGCACTAAAGATTGAAGAATGAAAAGATGACCTTTCACAGATTCGAACTCACGCAGAGGAAAAATCGAATTACCTAAGCTTAAGGGCAAAGACACAGCAAGGACACAGCGAAGATGTTGCGCACGCGCGTCGGATGCGCTTATGACAAGTGTGTCAATATTTGCCCCCTGTGTTAAAAGTATGTAGACAAGGGGGGATATGGATACGTAGGTGCGGTGGTGTGTGTGAAGGTCGGTGAAGGTCGGTAGGAGTAAAAGTAAAAGTAAGAGCGAAAAAAAGGTACGAGTCGATAATATGCAGAGGCGGGAATGGGGAGGATGCGGAAGCGGAATGAGCCCAGGAAGGTAGCGAGCGGAACGCGCCGAGGCACTGGTGGTGGATGTGGGTAACAAAGTTGGGATGGATACACAAACAACAGCGGTCGGGGTAGGTACAGTGGCTGCAGTCGGTGCAGTCGGGATCGGGAGCCAAAAGCCAAAATCGAGGAGCCAGTCGGGTCGGGGTAGAGAGCCAGTCGTTGTCGAAGGGGTGGGTGCAAGATAGGGCCTTGTATATAATTCCCAGCGACTTAAAAACATGTTTCTAATACCCGTATGTAAACAAGGTGTTTATAAACGTGTTTGCAAACCGTAGGTGGGATTTCCCACGGTTCCACCTGGTCGTGTTCAAGTAGGTCTGGATCATGAATATGGGTAGAAACAGTCTGATAATTGTTATGCCGCACTGAATCCACCAGGAAGGGCTGAGTGATCCTCTGTAACACAATTTTAGAGGTCAAAATCTGCCCAAAATCCTCCGGGAAGTTGCCGGGAAGGCCCGCACAGTGAATTGAAAACCGGGCTTTTGAGCCGTTCCATTTAAAAACGGGTTTAGAAACACCAGGTTATAAACCGGTTTGTAAACACGAATAATATACAAGGCCCTAGTGCAAGATACGGATATGGATATGTGCATCGAAGAGCAAGGTGTCTGCACAATGGCTCGCATCACGCACACGCATGCGGGTCATGCCTGTTGCCCGCATCATCTCTTCCTCCTCCTACTTCTTCTCCATCTCTTCATCTAAACAGCGGATCTACCGACTCAGCCTCGCCCCCGGCCCCGCGCGAATCAACGGCGCCGCCCCGCCCAGCACCTCCCCGCTCTCGCTCCCGCTCGCAGACCCCGCGGCCTCGTCCTCGGGCTGCTTGTACAGGTGCGCATGCCGGTGTTCTTGAGCGTGGGGACGACCTCGGCACCGAAGGTGTGCTTGGTGGAGGAGGAGGTGTGTTTCTTCTTGGTGGCGTAGGCGCGGAGCATGGCGTCAGGCGACATGGTGGGCGCGGACATGGGCATGGCGAAGGGCGAGGCGGGGGCGGTGGCGTTGGGGGTGCCTGCGGGGAGAAGGAGGAGGTTAGTGTGCGTTCGTGGAATCGAGGGATAAGGGACGGCGTTGAAAGTGTGAGGAGCGGAAGAGGAAGGGGAGGTATGTGGGGAAGAGGAAACAGAGCGTCCACAAAGAAAGAAAAGGCCGAGGGCAAGTAGTACAACGGCAGACAAAGACGAAGGGGGAGGAAGCGTGTCCGTTGGGCGAAGCTTATATGTGGAGTCGAGTACAAAGTAAGGTGACACAGAATGAAGGACAAATAATGAGAGCGGTAGAGTAGGAAGGAATCGTGGTGGAGAAAACAAGGACAAGGGAGGAGAAGATGAAGAGACCAGACTCACTGTTGAAGCTGCTCGCTGCCGGCGTCCCGGGGTACGCAAACACTATCTCTGCAACGGGCGGCGCAAAGAGGTAGTCACCGCCCTCCGAGTCGGCGTCGTCGGTGAGTTGCACATCACTGGAGGAAGAAGGAAAGGTCAGCATGAGGCGGTGACAACAAGGAAAGAGGAAGGAGGGAAGGGTAAGGAGAAGAGAATGGTGGCGAAGGAGGACACGGAGACCGAGTCCGCAGAGACCTTTGTCATCGCTGCTGCCGACCTGCGCGGCAATGGCGAGAGCATGCTGGGACAACGACGGCGACGCCGCAAAGAGCCAGGTGGGGGCAAAGAAGACGAGAGCGTCCACCTGTTCCCGCAAAAGAAAGGACGAAGACAAAAAATGTCGCTGTCCGCGCGACAAGAGAGGGCAATGCATCGTCATACCTCTAGCGCACCATCGCCGCAGCAGGCAAAGCACCAGCCCACTGCTCGCGCGCGTTCAGTTCCACCCAAGCACCAAGCACGACAAGACCTCCCCGCCCCAGCAACATGACGTGGGCGACTTTGTTCTCGGTGCTCGCGTCCGCCACCACCTCCATCTTCATCGTCGCATACAGCTTCAACGATATCGCGCCGTACTGGCACGCCCACCACAGTCTCCATCTCCAGAAAACGCTGCACGCCTCTCCATCCCCCACGTGCAGTGCAGGGTTTGGCTCGCCGCCCACAGCGGCCTCCATCCCTCCAAAAACGCCACACACCGCACGCACACCACGACAAGGGGAACATGCACGACCTCCTTCCTCCGCGCGCACGACCATCGCCGCGAGGGCCAGGTAGACAAACACCTCCATCTCCCCAAAAACGCCGCACGGGGAACATGCAAGACCTCCGTCCTCCCCGCGCGCACGATCGCGGCCACCGTCGTCAAGGCCAGGTAGACGGCCAGGACCGCACCGTGACACCGCTGCATGGGTCTCGCCGTCGCGCACTGCGCACCACACCCTATCGTTCTCCACATAAAGAAATTCTCCCCTCTACCTTCTCCACATCGAAAGAAAGAACACATGAAAACCACATAAAAAACAAAAACTCACAGCTAAACGCCCCAAACACCTCGTCCATCTCTCCCGCGGCCGATCCCACGAAACCCGAGGCGCGATTCGCCGAGTTGTTGGAGGAAGAGTGAGAGAGCCGGAGCGCGTCATGCGGCGGCAGATGTTGTCGGGGATGAGTGTGAGCTGTAACGACGAAGGTGTGAGCGAGGGAATCCAAAAAGATTCAAGTAAAAAACGCGACTCACCGGGCCCGCAGTCTGCCTCGGACTCGTAAACGCGCTAACTCCACCAACTTCATTCCTGCTCCCATACACCGCATACGCGGGCGCCCCAAACGTATTGACCGCATACGCACTGTCCGCGCTCGGTTCGTATGCACCCACCGTCGCTTCGTACACGGGGGAGGGGGAGGGGAAGCCCGAGTGCGGTGTGGGCGTGGTGGGGGAGAAGTACGAGTTTTGGGTATTGGCGTTGTCATCGTACGCGGCGTCGAACTCGTTGTTGGCGGCCAACATGTCAGGGTAGTTGATAGTATGCACGCGACCGGTGGGGGAGTCGGATTGGGTGCCGTACCCCCCATCCACGCCCTCGACGTGCTCGCCGCTGCTCTACGCTGACGTGTTGGCGTACACGCTCTGTCCGTGGCCCGCACTCGCCGCGTAGTTTGTAGCGCCCGCGCTGTACTTTGACGGGACGGCAGAGTAGGTTGACACCCCACAGTAGGTCAACACCGAAATGCGCGACAGCGAAGGCAAGGCAAGCACCGGCGGCGCCTGCCCCTCCACAAAGTCGTTGGAATGCGCGACTGCCGTGGCTGTACACCGACGCCGAGCCCACGCAGTTGCCCACGCTCGGCCGGGGATGCGCCGCATCCGCGAACGACACGGCGTGCGAGATCGTCGGGGGCTGTTGACATGGTGGTGTAGAGCAAGTTCGATCGGCACAGCCCGTTGATACGCGCGGACCATGGCTGTGATCACAAATCATTTTTTGTATTCGTGGTCTCGGGGAAAATACCTCGTGAGGGTGGGATGAGCAAATTACCCAGGGTCGGGGAAACACAACATGCATGCTATACGGCCGAACATCGATGGCACACGCGTGAGCATGCATGGTCACGCGTGATCATTCGTGGCCACGCATGCTCACGTGTGCGCATCCACGGTCTCTGGTCTTTTCAAAAGTTGTCCAGTAAGGCCTGGTATATTAACCTTCAAGTATGGTAGGAGGCAAGCAAAAGATATCGGCGAAGCTGATGGCGCATCACTTGGATATCACACGCTGATGCGCAATTGATTGATCTGGCGAGGGGTGACCCACCGTTCTCGTCGTTACTCACCCTCCACCCTGGCACGTATACCATCTGTGCTTCGTGGCGCCGTGCTGTTGGCGTGCGCCGTGCTGTGTCCCGCCGCCATCGCTGTGCATGCTCCCTGCAGGTTCGAAGCGCATTCTCGCCGACCCATCTGTCTCGGCAGGAGCGGCATGCATCTCCAGGCATCTCTCCGCTCCACTCACGTTGTCCGGCTCCTGGGGCATCTCCTTCGGGTACGCCCCCGATCTCGGCCCACCCACCTTTGTGTGTCCGTCACTCAAACACCATCTGTTTACTCCTCACACTGACAAATCAGAAATTTCAGCCCAGCCATCAGCGGCTGAATAGGTTCCCGAAAACAAAAGTTTCGGCTGGGCTGAAACAATTCCCATATTTGGCAGGTGATTGTAATCATTTGCCTTATATATCAATTCTACGAGTTTCGGCCCGGCCGAAACTACTGCTTTCGGGAACCTATTCAGCCGCTGATGGCTGGGCTGAAATTGTTGTTACCTATGGTTTGTGGGAAGGACTCGGATGAAAATAAAATTAGCCATGGATCACCGAGGTCGCCGGATCGAGTCCCGTACAAAACATATGTGTAGTTACTGTCCTATTGCATATTTTGTCGACCTTTTGAGCACAAGAGACTATTATGTATCCCAAAATTAACCATGGCAAATGTGATTTATTTCACGGGACGTTGACGGGACGCCCCATGTTATCCGGACCTCGGAACGCGGTCACGTGATCCCACCGTGATCTCACATCAATTATCTTGTCTTCATTCTCGCTCTTGCACAACTACTCAGAGACAGACTTTCAGTGCTTTAACATGATTGACGGCTGTACAGTCGAATAGCTCATATGGAATATTGCCGGGAAGGGCCCAAGGGGTATTCCATATGACCGATATTCCATAGGGCAATATTTCCGATTTTTCAAGAAAATATATATATTTCAATTGGTACGCTGAAAGAAGGATGAAATGTCGGTCTGAACCTTGCTCTCCTCCATCTCCTGCTTCAGAACCGTTCGAAATTCTCGGAGGTTGTTCCCCAATGCCAGCGCCACCTCGAAATCCGGCCGTGAGCGCATTACCTTTGCAAGTAACTCAGCTGCCGCCAGTGCATCTTTTTTGCTGAACTCAAATTCCGGCTCCTCTGCTTCTGGTTCGTCATCGGCTTCCTCACCAACATCTTCACCACTTTGGACGATCTTCAAGATCTCCCGTTCGCCCTCTTTCGCATCGGCAAAGCGTAAATATTGTGAATCCAGATCTTCCTGTTCAAGCAATGGATCGAGGAGCTCATCCAGCGATGACTCCTCTCCGCGTATGCAGTGGACGTTCCTCATTTCCTTGAGGACCTCGGTTAAACCCATTTCTGCCTCCTTAAGATGTCGATCATGAGCAAACTGAGCAGGCAACGTAGAGTCGGCGGGAGGGGTTGTGGGTTGGGAAAAATTCGGCATGAGCGCCCGAACCGCCTGTTCGGCGGCTTCACGGTCTTCTTTGGCATCCATGACGGCGGCAAGGACCTGGAAGAACCCCGCCGACTGATTTACCCATACTGAAGAATCGATACGCCATTCGAGAGCCATGTGTCGTGGGGCGTCCTTCACCAAACTGCGGACAGTATACGCCGCCGTTCATCGCCTGCTATCTGATAGATATCCACTACAATGCCGGCCCCTTGTGTCCTGTTCGGGAGTTAGTCTACACTCAGGATTAGTTTTGTTTTCAGTATTAATCACGCCGATTTGTTTCACTTCGTACACAGCCATACCAGCCCAGGCTCCTCACTTAAGCCCTCAAGTCATCGGTTCTCAAATCAAGCGACAGCTTTCGAGTTTTGGCCACGGTGGCCTGCGTCACGGGTCTGTCGCCCGCGCACCTTGGGCGAACATCTTTGGGGCACTCTGCTGTTGTTTATCGCAAGTGAAGGACCACGGGCACGCGTATCTCCGGCGCTCAGTTACAGACTTATTCATGTGCATCCCGCACTGCAACACAACCGAGTTTACGTATAACGGCTACTTTGTTCCCGCGGGAACAGTACTTTTCTGAAGGGCCTGGTGTGTTGATTGAAGATTCAAAAGGTATTGGGGCATCAATGACTCTGCACATCTAGGGCTATTTTCAACGATCCTGAGATATATCGGAAAGGAATTCCAACCCCCGAGAGCCTGATGCGGCATCTAGATTTGGGCTCAGGTATAGATACCCACATCTTTGAGAATTCGACCCTGAGTAACTTCCGTCGCAGAATCTCCCTGGTATACAAATGAGGTACAAGAATAATTTCCTCATTGCTGCAACGGTCCTCTCGCCCTCCCTTGATGACGATGAACACCCCATCAAATATGAGCTGTTGTTCGCCTTCCAAGTAGTTCGTTGTTGATTGCCTGGGGTGTAAATCAGGTTCTTCTCGAATCCTTTCCTCTTGCTCTCGGAACTTGGTGTTCGTGGTGCTGAAATTTCTGGTTGATTCTCTCTGGAGACTGCCTTTGTTACGACAGCGATGAAGGTGGCGGAATACACAGGAGGGGACTAACTACCTCTGATTGTGTGAGTATACTTGGGGGTAAAATCGTGCTGCTGTCTCCAAATATCTGATCTGGAAAATCCATCGGGGCTCTACTCTAAATTTATCCTGCGGTTTCGAGTGTCTCCCTCACCAAAGAAGATTTTTAAATTTGGCACCAGCTTGTGCGTACGCCGTTCCGTTGTTACAACACTTGGCGTGTATTCCGAGGTTTTTATATTTGTGTGAGGCCCCAATCTCGTAGTCCTCTGGTGCGTCTCACCCTTATCCAGGATCCGCACTTGCTTGGGTATTGGCATTCCGGGTATGTTCTTCGTACATGCTTGCACGCTTCGCAGTCTTGAATGCCCGGTGATTCCCTATTTTGTGCCGTCGGCCACGCTTTATAGGATATTCTTGATGTACAGTAGTTGAGGCATCAGTGACAGCAATGAGGTACGAGTTTGCAGCTGTAACATAAGAGACTAGGCAGCGGTTGAATAT
Source organism: Mycena metata (assembly GCA_029378385.1). Taxonomy (NCBI): domain Eukaryota; kingdom Fungi; phylum Basidiomycota; class Agaricomycetes; order Agaricales; family Mycenaceae; genus Mycena; species Mycena metata. The sequence continues at coordinate 86,778 of JARKIB010000272.1, read as the reverse complement.
GTCCTTTGAGGTGTTGGACCAAAGAGATGTCCTCACGCATACAATTCAAATGCACGGCGAACTTAGATTTCAGAATAATCATACGACGTTTACTCAGCTGCCACTGGCAGACTGCAGTGCATCCGGACTCTATGGTGCATTTCACGATCTGTTGGCGCGTTACGTCCCATTTGGCTCGATTCTAGACGCTCTGAGGGCACCAGGAAGCGTTGCCCAGTATTTCGAGGACTTTTATGCCAGATTATGGCCCACAGAATTTAAACTCGACAGTTGAAATAAAAAACTCGCGAACAGGGGCTTTGTTTGTCATTGTTATTCCTACAAGCTCTACTGCCGCTCTTGTCTTCCCACCACCATCCGACGGCCTCTGCGCGTGTCCCTCGCCGCTACTCCAAATTTTCGATACTCAATCGGCTCAAACTATCCTCAAACACGTCCAGCGCGCTTCACAAGTCCTCAGGACGCGAAACGAACCACTCAACGGTGGAATACAGTTTCCACCAAGAAGGACGCGTAAGTCGATGTACACTTCGCCTGGGATCTTAAAAACTGACATGTACACCCTCATGGATGTTATACACGCTGAGAATTGTCGAGATACGCGTCTCAGGTAATACTTTCCTTTCTCTTGTTGTTTTTGAAGATTTCTGGGAGCAATTCGGGTGCTGGGGTGCTCGGGGACAGCACATGGACCCAGCGCTCTCACCTGCTGTTCCTACTCATTTCTTACCCGCTATTCTGCCAACCGTTTACTCACCCTTTGCTCTCAGACATGATTTTGCACATTCACAGTCATCACTTGTACCAGGACTTGAAGTACCCGCGCTCCAAACGCACCTCTCCCGCTCACTATCTTTCATCGGAACACAACCTCGCCTCCGAACACCTCCGCCTCGCCGCCATCTGCGAGGGCACCGAACAAGGCCTTGGGTGCGCAGATGAAACTGGCAAAAAGTGAGTGTTATAGTCTTGCGTTTACATTTTTTCGGGCGTCTGCGTCATGAAGCATTTGAGGCAGGGAGTAGAGGAAGGGCCAGGCGAACGCGTCAGTCTGCATGCACCTGCGTCCCGGCGTCGTTGGGAATTGTATGCGACAAGAGGGTGCATGCTTCATGCGCATGCCCGCATGGCCATCTAGAACGAGAGTGGTGGTGTCTCGGGCGTGTAAGTGTGCGCGGAGGAGGTTGGGCATACCCCACCCGCAAGTCGCAACCGGTGATTTTGGGTGCTGGGTGCGGTGCGGATGCGACGTCTCGCTCGCTCGCATCGGGTGTGGACGCATACACGTCGAGGACAGCGCGACGGAGGTGCGTGTCCTAAGATATGTCTTTTTTTCGCTTCTGGCCCGCCGCTCCCTTGCTGGAGATGCGCCCGACCAGGCGTCGTATTCCTCCATCTCGTCTTATCCTTCTGTTACTCCTCCTCTTTTTGTCTCCTCCTTATTTCCCTTTTTTGCCGTCAAAGACAATCTGATGCTGACCCCGATTGGCAGATTTCCCAAAAAAAAATACCCCAAACCGTCGGCCCCGACAACGCGATAGGCTTCATGAACGAGAACGGGGGGCAGGACTATAAGATGTGTCATTGTGCGTCTATTTTCTGCTGTGACTTTCTCTTTTGTGGAGGAAGGGCGTTTTTTTCTTGGTTTTTCTTTTGTGGAGGGAGGGTGTTTTGTCGGTGTAGTGCTTTTGCGGAAGGGTAGAGAGGATGTGTGGGGTTTGCAAGAGGAGGAAGGGAGGGAAGAAGGAAGAGTGCGGACAAGCTGCGGGCTACGGCGGTCTTTTCGTCGTCCGCGTGCGCCTCGGCAGACGACAGGCAGGCGACCGGTACCTGTCGGGCTCGCCGTCATCGTCGTCCGGGCGGGAAGACCCGATGCACGTCGGTCGGGTTCTGGCTACGACGATTTCGCCGTCCGCGTGCGCCTCGGTGCCGGTGCTTGTCCAGCTCGTCGTTACTGGGCGGCAAGACGGACGTCCATCGCTCGTCGGTGGGGTACGCGCTACGGCGGTATCCGCTCGTCCGCGTGCGACTCGCGGGCGAACGCCTGTCCACTTTGCCGATACGGCGGGAAGAGCGATGTGCGGTCAGGTGCGGGCTACGGCGAAGGTTTTCCAAGATGCTCTGTGCGCCATCGGGGACGAGGGGGAGGGTGAACATGTAGTCAATGGTGCCGTTGAACGAGGAAGTCGATATCCTTCCCGTGCGGGAGGTTGCCTGCACTCACTTTTTTTTCGCCGCGGGGACTACGGCAGCGCGTGGGTGTCAGCGCTCGACTCGTAGCAGCCGCCTGTATCCGTTTATTTTCGGGTGCTCTCGCGTGGCGTCAGCGGCCGCGTCCTCCTTTCCACCGCACTCCTCATCCTAGCGCCATGAAGGCGACAGCCCGGGGGTTTTTTTTTCCTTCCCTTTTTCCGTTGACCTGACATTGCATTTGACTTGATGTACAGTGCAGGCCGGCGCTCCTCTACGTCGTGTGGTTGGGAAGGGGACGCCTACTGGTGCGAGCACCGCCACCTTTGGGGGCCACAACATTCATCTGCACGGACACGATGTAGCGGGTTCGTTCCTCATTCGGTTCGGTGTTTCCGTTGACTCCTAATCTTCTTATAGCTTTGCGAAATTCCCCGGACTTCTTGCCATCCCAGATAAGTACTTTCAATGTCGCACGTCGCAGGCGGCTGAGATTAGTCTTCATCTAGTGCATGGATATCGCCGTTCGTCAAATGCAAAGCGAAGACCGTAGCAGATTCCTTGGCCTCTATTCATCTCAACTCGGCGTATTTCGTTAACAGTCCTTCCCCTGTTTTTATGCTTTCTTTGCTGACTTGTCATCTCATTTGCAGATGTATGCAATTCCGAACTTATTTTCTGCAGGCCGGGTGGATTCGGTCATCGGCGTTCTTTAAGTGGTCCCACGGCTAGATAAACTCGAGGTGAATGCACTGCCCAGTTCCTTTCTTAACTTTATCTTACTGACTTCCCATTTACTTCACCCAAGGTCGATTGAAGAGCTTTGGTACCGTCGAGAACGCGGCTATGTGGTGATTTTTGGACTTCGTTTGTAAGCCACTGACTTGGACGTTGGAAACAGGCTTCATTTCGAGGCGTCTCCGGTAGGCTCATGGACGTAGATTAGTCGATGTAGTAGTGTAAATTGAATACAGATTTGTAAATCAAACCGAGTGATATGAGCAATCAAATGAACTGATAGCGCGCAGTCGATTCAACTACCCGGAAACAGTCAATCTGAATGTGAAAGCGCAATCGGACCGACTGACTAAATGGCCGAAATGCAGTCGGATTGACTGTGTTCAGACATTCAGATCAAGTGCCCGAGAGCAGTCGAATCAAGTGTGTCCACACATTCAGATCAAGTGTTTTGGCGCACTTGATCCGACTGCGCAGACTCTCTACAGTGTCGGAAGAAGAGGATGCGCTGCAGCGTGCGTGTAAGAGTAATAGCGTTCCACATTTTACTGACGCGCGGGGCGGCAACGAGGAGGTCACGCATGGGGAGACGAGTAAGGATGAGCTCGACGAGCTCTGGCGAGGAAACTACAGCGTCGCGGGCTGTGGACATGGTGGTGTGGAGCAAGCTCGATCAGCACAACCGCCGGTTGATCATGATGCGCACGGACCATGGCTGCGACAAATCTTTTTTTTTTGAATTCGTGGTCTCAGGAATGTCCCTCGTGCATTCCGAATTCTAACGACCGGCAGGGTTACCAAAAGTCTTTGCCAAATCTTTGCCTCGGAATCCGTCGAATAATTATACCGCGCTGATTTCAGCACGAACCGCATCCGCGCCATGTAATCGGGGCACAAGAATTTTGGTCCGCGATCTCAACTGAGGCCAACGCCGCCGCACGCATCCATAGCCAGACGAACATAGAGCGTACTATATTACTAGCAGAATTTATTGGCCCGTAATTAATCAACCCTCTTTGAACAGACCGGCTCGTAGTAGAGTCTCTACGCGACCACCAACTGCACTGAGGTGAACTCGTACGAAGCGGGTTGGCTACCCTGTAAGATTCCTGTTTGTGAGCGACATCAACATCGTACTTGAGGCGAAAACGAACCGGTGGGCAGGTGCCGGCCTGGTTAGTTTCCACGACCGTCAAGTACAGGTCGGTGCCAGCAGAGTAGCTCGAGATGTCGGGGATGACTAGGCTAGTAGGAGGTGGGGTGGGAAGTGGGGCAAGCCCTGAAGCCGTTGCGTCAGTAATATTTGGGGCGACGATGGCAGGAAACGCACCGAAGTTGGCGATGAGGTAACTGCCGAATTCTTCGATAAAGGTTCCCGCCGGAAGATTCCCATTGCTATCGAGACTTGTCGGCTGAGAGGCTGAGAGCCAGACAGTGATAGGTGTATATCCCTCGTGGCATTCGTTCAAATCGGCGTAGCTAAACGGAATCGAAGTTCCTGTGGTGATAGAAGTGCCAGCGACAGGTGCGGTAATCGGGCTGGTGCGCTTGCTGGGCGCGCCAGCAGTGAGTCCGAAGAGAGCGGCAACGAAGAGGAATTGGAATTGCATCAGGGGCTGGGGTGCGGTGGGGAACAAAGACGACTGTGCATCTGCAAATTTATACTCTTGTCCTTGGCGCGTTCCCCATGGGCCCAAAGTGGGCGCTGTTGTGTCGCTACCCCGGTTCCAGGCACAATTCACTCCAGTTTCACTCCCCATTGAATTGCGGGATACGCTGCCGTGGTTTTTCGCGCAACCACAGAGCCGACTGATTGGCGTCACTGTGAAACGACAGTTCAACGTAAGCTGCAGACACTCACGCGTGGTCTCTGCAGGTGCCCTGTTAGGAGGTAGGCGCATCGAGGGTGGGTGACCAGAATTTTACTTTTTGGTAGCTTGTGTGCGGAAAGGGATTTTGAAGGAATACACTCAACACCGAGTTTTTAGTTTAGTTTTTTTCTGGTGCGCATGCCGGAAGTTCTTAAGGGACACACCGTCCCCGCGATTTCGCCCCAATATCCCAACCCGCACATTTTCCAGCACATTCCGCTCTTGACAGTGCATGAAAGAGAGATCGAACGTCCATCACGTGATGTGGTTGAGAAAATGTCCTTCCCAAGCCTTCGCCCCGCGTGAAGGTTAGTAACTTACTGCTGACCTCGAAACAACGGCGGCACTTCCCTTCTCCATAAATGAATTCTGAAAGGTGAGGCAGGGCTGAGTCGGGGTTCCTATTTATATGGTCATTTCATGAATGACGGCTCACGTCAATTTCTCTCCCCTACGAACGGAATGTTCTCATTTCCGCTGGAAGCGGGTCGATGTGAGAACTTGAATAGGAGAATGCCGTCTTGCATGTTTCCTTAACGCGTCGCGGCGGACTTGTCCAGAAACTCCACTTGTACGCTTTGGAAAGTGAGGATGTATTTCTGGCCTACATCTGACGTCGAGGGGGGAAGATGCCCCGCGCCGCGATCAAGTTAGCCATGTTCTAAATCGAATTCCAACTCGCCTCAACTGCGGTCGGAGACGAAAGAGTTCAGATCTCGAAGTTTAATGTATATGCGCGTTGAAACCTGAGGAAATCATTTGAATTCTGACGATGAACGGTGAAGTCAATGAGCACCTATTGGCCGCGGGCGTCATCCTCGATGGATATTCTGCAACGTGCAGCCAATTAAAGTCAGCAAAGCACAGGGGTGATGCATCGAGAGAACCGGCAACATTATGGGCTGTGAACGCGCGCATGGATGAAATATTCGTCGCTAAAAGTACAAGTAAAGATTGATGGATAACGCGGCGCACGCGATCTACTGGGTGGAGACCCGTGCTGAAAGGGAGAGCGCTGGTAGGGCGAAGGTCGACGGTCGATGATGACGCTACAACGACAGGGTAGCTTAAAATGGAAACGGCGGGCAAAGAAAGGAAGAGCTCACCCTTTACCCTTTCCATTTCGGCGCGAGACAATGCCACAATATACGTGTGCACACGCTCATCCACCGTCGCGTCGTGCAGTACAGATGTGCCGGCGACCGCCGTTGGCGTCATATCAATCTCGTACGCGCATCGGACCTTCCAGAAAAGGGGAATCAGCTTGGTACAGGAAGGCAGGAAACAAAGAAAACTTGGAGAATACGACTAGCGTTCCGTAGAGCGTATATAGCAAGGGGGCCCAAAGATAAGAAAAAAGGATATCACCTACATATTTTTTTTTTCAGCACTTTTGGCCGACCCCTCCCACCCTCCCCGTGGGAAAATGGCTTATATCAGCGCCAAAACCTCCATTTTGGCGGTTTTTTTTTGCCAGGGGCCTTTCTCGAGGTCATCGGGATGTATTCCGAGGGTTAAACTACAGTAAAGGGACTTGCGGAAGGAAAAGACTTTTGTCTAAGCCTAGATCTTTTGGCACGTCACCTGATAAATTACTGTATTTGGACGCATCAAATGCCTTATCAGGCCCGATATAGGAATAATGTTTTGGCCTCAAACTCCGCGACGACTTACATTCAGGCTTCGGGATAGTGATATTCTGTTTCCGTGAGTATTATCAAGGCCCTCCGGGCATCCCTGGTACCTCTTCCCAGACCTGTGGCATATGGAAACATCCATACCTTTTTTTTGTGGCTCGCGAGTCTCGCGCGGCCTCGTTCCTCGGCCTGCTCGCCTCAGTCTCACCCCGTGAGAATTGTAATATTCTTAGCCTACCCCTAACCCTATCCCCCGACTTTACCCAGATCCGGATTTGTAGATTATAGTTTTGACTTTATTTATCATGCCGAATTTCATATGTCATGGCCGGACACGATTTGGGCTTGATGGCTATTCGTCTTCCAGACCTGGTATATGGTACCAGGAAAAACTACGTCAACTTTCGACATGGTTCAGATTACCGCAGACTTGGGCCCCCTTGGTATATAGTGTGTCAATGGGAACGCGACTGCGCGGCATGCAGACATAAACGAGCAGGCGGGGAAGTGTCGAATGACACGCCGTGGACCGTGCTCAACTTTGGCTCGACTGCCATAGCAACGCGCGAGCTGCAGGACGCGCCGAGGTGCTGTGGGTGGTCGGGTGCGGTTGGGCGGGTGTGGTCGCCGTCGTGGGAGTCGTTTGGGAGAAGGCGTGTGGCGCGGTGATGCCGGCGTTGATATGATGTCGGCTTTAATCGGCCATTTGATACACACATGTGGGGTTGCGGAAGCGCGGAGCAATTGCGAAGTAAAGGACCTTTGGCGCGAAATGCGGGCGCCCAAAGAAGATAAAGAGGGGCTGCGTCGTTGAAAATGAAAAGTAAGAGGTGCGGGTGCGGCCTTCCGATCGATCAAAATTGAAAACCGGTCAAAGCGCGAAATACTGAGCTGTTTTGGGTGGTAAGCATTACATAGTGAATATCGATATGGCAGTCAGAGATTTTGAAAGCTCAGAGGCAGGGGGGTCAGATGACGTCCAAATAGCAAGTTGAATTCAGTATTTTCGTGAAATGCACCGTAATTTTTCCTGTCAGACAATCTCCCAGAATGGGCTCTTCACCGCTGCCGAAGCATAGGTATGGAATACAGACTGGCTTACTCAGAGTTTCGAAAAAACGAATCAGAACCTAGTTTTGAGTAAAAAAGGAATGTTGGCCACCAGTTAGTCGCGTACAGTATGCAGATAACATTGGCGTATCGAATATGCTGTCCTGGTACCAGCTGTGAAGATACAATTCTTTGATTCAATTTACGTGGCGACAAAAACCTTAAAGAAATTAAAAGCAAACCCGACGGAAGCTCACTGCGGTGGGTGCGGCGCGCCAAACTGTTGTGTCAACGCAGCGGTCCCGCAATTCGCGACTGCTGGCGTCTGCCCGGCCTGATCCTGGACAAGAGCGTCCAGGCCAGTGTTGATATCCGCAATGAGGAAGAAGAGCGACGTGTTGTCCGCGTAGTTGCAGAACGCGAGGTAATAGAAAGCCCCGCTGGATCCGTCCACTGCCGCGAGGTAATGCCTGCCAGGGGGGGTTCCGAGAACGCTGAAACAAACAGTAAGCACGCGATAACACCAAAGGAAACACGGGGCACCCACATTTGATGTGTTCCTGCGGGGAGATCATCCGCCAGTAACAAGGGACCGAATCCTTTGGTCGCGGTAGATGCCGGCGTGTGGAATCCCAGTCCGTCAGAAGTAGCAAAGGTCAAATTCCCGTCGGATCGCCAAACGGTGGTCGAGTTCGCGGTAGGCGTAACGGTTACAGAACCATCAGCAGTGGCGCTAAGTTCGTACGGCTCTCCCGTCCAAACGATGGTGGTTCCAGGGTTTGCGGGACTCGAGATACGAGAAGTGAGATCGGGGGAAGCTCCGATACGTGGTACAACATCAAATTCAAGATCGCGACGGGAACTCGAAAACCCGAAGCTGCAAATATCGATCAGAACAAGAAATGTGAGCGCGATCAGCACTCACGGGAAGCAACCGGACACCAGAGTAATATCTGGTGTCGTACCGAGGATAAAATGTGGTAGTCCTGTGACCTCGACGTATAGCTGGCTTTCCAATTTCACGCTATAACCGACCTCGATATCCGCTGTCGAGCAGCCATCGGAGCCGCTACTGTCAATCTGGATTTCGAAGGGCATGGAAATTTCTTCAACAAGAGCAATGTCCGCAGTTAACTGCGGTGTAATTCCCGGCAGGATGGAGACTTCGAGTTTGGTAGACACTGCAACAGCCGGCGTGAAGCTGACGTTGAATGCTGCCGACGCCGTGGTAGGAGGGTGAATCGACACACAGTTGTTGTCGAGGGACCAGTCTCCGATAATCGCGGAGTTTGAGGGTGTTACCATGTCAAGAGTACCGCCGACCCCACTCCACGCACAGTCGTAACCAACCGCGATGGTGCCCGACAGGCTGAGCTCGAAGCCGACCTCAACAGCGAAATCGATAAATGTACCCAGCGCGAAGACACCGGGAATAGCAAATCCGGCACTAAAATGTCGGTGAGTACCTTCACCATTAATAGGGTTTTAACTTAAACCCACCCCGGTATCGGGGCTTCCTTGTCAAAAACGTCGGTGCTCGGCAATGAGTAGGTAACTGAGATGGAAACGAGGATGAGTCAAGCCAAAAAAAAAAGTTGAATCACGTACTTGACGCTTGCATACCAAGAACGACTTCGGCGGAGAGACTGTTGGCGATTACCTGGATCGTCGCAGTAGTGAAGCCACCGGTGAGGCTCCCGACAAAGGACCCCACGAAATTGACTTGCATCGCTACCCAATCCCGCGTCAATTACTGCGGCAGGATAGACGAGCGACGCACGTACCAATCTCACAGCTCACACAATAGACGACTAGACTTCCCGTGATACCGGTATTGGGGTCTGTTTCCGTGAAATTTGACAACTGATACGCTGGACTTCCGTTGAAGGAAGAATCAAACGGCAGAAGCGTTGCGGTGTCAAACGAAAAGCCGGCGGTAGGATTAAGGTTCCACGAAGTTAGACTATTGGCCACGCTGATGACTGAATGGTCGAATTGAGTGGACGGGAAAGCGGCCGAGAACTTGAATGCTCACGAGCGTCGCCGGCAGCATTGACCGCCACCAAGGCTGCATTTGCCACTTGCGAGACCGCATCGGACAAGAAGTCGAAGAAATCGCGATCCTCAAGCTTTGATTCGCGGATATTGGCAACACTGACGGCAGGGGGGGCACGACGAGACGGAGGAGACGCGCGATGACCGATGGAGTATGAGGCCACCTGGAACGTTAGCTCCTGGTCTTCGTGGAACGTCTCGTGGAAGGGAATAGTGTCGATGGTGGCAGTGATCCTGAGGCTGGTCCTGGAAGCCTGGATATTGGACACGAGATGGAAGCTACGTTCTTGCGAGGTAATTCCCGCTCCACATCCAGCACTGTACGTGATAAGGAGCAGTTGCGAGTGCGCGGTCCAGTCGGACGCGGCCGTCTGGAAAGCGCCGGTATCCGTAAAGGTGACCGATATCGAAGTGGATGTGGGGTTGCAGGTGACCGAACGGATATAGCGCGAGTGCTCGAGGGAGATGGCAGGATAGAGATGGGTCAGTTGCATTATCGCAGCGTTCAGATTGCCCGCCGCATCCGCTGCCAGGATGCAAATTAGTCCAGTAGAATCAGCGGGGAGAAAAAAAAGCACCCGAAGGAGTCGAATAGTACAATGAACTATCGTTGTTGGCCTTCAGGTGGTTGAGGTCCGAGGTATCGTGGTCCGGGTGCAACGCAGGGTGGAGCGACGGTAAATTCGAATCCGAGGAACCATCTGAGCGCAGGATGGCTGGGGATGCGAGAACGAAAGAGGCCAGTGCAGCCCCAGCCGCAGAAAGCAACATACGATGGCCGATATGCATGACGAGATGGAGAACTTTGTATCACAAATGGTCAGTATATATACCACAGGGCCTGTCGGACCTTGAGCTTGACCTCGTACACATGTCGAAACAAGAGTGAGTTGGCGAAATGCAACCTCGTCCCATCACCACATTAATTTCTCCGTCGCGAATCAGAAAGAAAGACCCTAGAATGGTGAATCCCACAAGGCGGCGGCGGCGGCGTTTGTGCTGCCGGTCAGTATAAGCGCGCGCCTACCATGTCCACCACGACAGGTCTCTATCTTGCGATTCAATTGTCACTCCTTCTGGTGTAGAACGAACATACTAGCTGTTCGGTGTTTCGCCATGACCGCTCGCATGCTGAGATTGACGCTCTACCTCGCTGCGATGGACAGGGTCATCGAGCGTCTATCCATCGGCGGGCGCCTTTCTTCATGCCCAAGTTTGAAAAATTGATGTGCCAAGGAGCAAGCGCTCGCCGTTCTAGCTGTCGGTGGTGGTGGTCAAGAGGGAAGGGTGCACCGCCACCTATCACTCTCGTCACAAGATCTCTGCCGCAACTCAACATATTGTGCTATTTTAACCCTCCCTTTTCGTACGTGTTCGATAGCAATCAATGTTTCTTTAAATTGGATTCAGACGAATACGGGCGTGGCCGTGCAAAAGTCTAAAGAGAACAGCCGAGTCCCCAGGCCGGGGAAGCTCGTGATCCTAATCATCCTATCGCCCGTCGGGCACATTGTATTGCGAGCTAACGTTGAGCTAGCGAGCGCAGAAGCTGGTCAGTCTGATGAAAGGCTGTATTCTCAAAGTCTCAAGGTTGTAAAGCACATCCAGGGTCCGTACTATTTCAACCGAGTTCAGGTGACACCTAATCTGGGCCTCTGAACTGAATTGGATTCTCAGCCCCAAAACCGCGAAGATCTTCCGTCTGGCATATGCATTCTCCCGACGACCAGATTGGTATAATTGTTCTATAGGAATAAATCCAACACCTACGGCGACAAAAGAAACAGACTCTGAACACATGCTCAAAATTGTAAGCACTGACAGGGTGCACTCAAGTGGCGTAAGAATGTGGACGCTAAGGAAGACGCCGGAGGATAGGCCGATGGTCATGCAGTATGTGCGCCCCGTGTAATTCCGCCCTGTACCTTGTCATTTGCCAGCAATGGACAGTGTGATTGTCCCTGCTTCTACTGCAGAATGAACAAGCTCCGTGCTGCATGGCTTTCTTGTCATGCCGCAATGGTTAGACAGGCAGACTGTGGAGGAGGCGCTTGGAATCTCACCAGTCAAACTACCTCGCATTTTTTAAAATCATGGTAAAAGTATTATGAGCGTTGAGTCCAGTACTGTGAAGAATATGGAATGAATTTCCGAGCGTGTTGTAGTACAGACGCTCCAATAAATATGCTCCTACATTGCATATTGTAAGCGCGTTCCTGCGGTTAGCTCCGCTTTACAACCGGTCTCCATCCACTGGCAGGCGTGTCGCATTCCATCCCGGTACCTTGATAGATGGCTCCCAGAAGCGCCCACCGCGGCTCTAGCCGAGTTCGTCCTTCTCAAAGCCAAGCCCATCCAAAGTTCATCGACATCGTCGAAGGCATGTTGAATGTACTGCGACATACTTGGCCTAGGACCGAATGGTACTTTAGTCCGCGCAGGTCGCCATTCACCCCCTCGGTTAGTGGCTTCGACGGCGAAAACAGTAGGTGGTTTGAACGATCCTCTATAGAATAGACTCCACGTCGGCGTGACGGCGTCTAAGCTACTCAAACGGGTTTGGTTCCTCTTTTGAATACGGTTTCGACTCACTAACTTGAAGCGGAGCTCTTTAGGATATAAGTTTTACCATCGCTCTCGTCACGATATCGTCGGTTTCGGCGGTAGGACTGCAAAGTCGTGAGATGTTTCTGACCTTCAGCATTATCTGCATCAATGCAAGTTCAAGCCGACTCGCCAGGGACAAGCCTTCAGGTTGACCCTCTTGTTAAAGTCTTCCGAGTTTACTTTAGGCTTCCGCGACGTGATGAGCCATTGAGTGGCAGGCAGCACACAGGAGAAATGTTGTTGTTTTGTTGTTCCTTGATCCCTGCCGCTGTCCACATGAGGGTGGGCGCTGTAGCGACGCCGCCACAAATTAAGGTACAATTCACTCCCATTAAATGGCGGGCGCATTACTTGTCCGCTCTTTGCGCAACCATAAAGCCAACCTTCGAACCTCAACATATCACCGAGATGCCTGAGATGCTTGAAGTGCGAAACATACATGAACGAAATTAAACGGAGGCATAACCTGTTGCACCAATCACTTTGAAGATTCAAGCATTCACGGGGCTCACATAACTTGTTTGAACTGGATGGTGAGTTGAATATCTTACACCCACAACCTCGGGGCAAACCAGCATAAATTTCAGTGCCCAAGTGAGGATATGTTCAAGATGCATCTCGTTGGTCTCATTGTAAAATTGAATGGGCTAACAATGCGGGCTATATGATGTTGAACCAGATATTCAACGGTTGAACGAGTGTGAGTCCAAAGGAACCCACAATAATGATATGGATGCGTGAAACACATACCTGAGGACGATCAATGGAAAGGTGCAGGGACCTTGGGTCACCAACGATCAGGTCGGTTGAAATCTTCGCGGGCTCGCTAAGCGAAATGAATTCCCAAGTTAGAACCACGGCCCCGTATACTACTAAGTAAACAAGTGTGGCAAACTCTTTATTCGGACGCCGGAATCAAACCCGGGGTTACCTCTTTTTTCCTGCTAGCACAACTATTAAGTATCAGAGGACAAGAGCCATGGGAGGCCGGAACACGGCAATCAACCGTGTCAGTTGCTGCACCGCCACACGGGCCGCCCTGCCTCCTCCCATCATCTTCGAATGGGCGACACAATTTGCAGCGGATTAGCCTACATCCTCACCTGCTGCTGTTCGTCTCTACGTCCCTACGCTTTATCTATGGTCCTATAGCTCATCTGGCTTCTTTGCAGGCTGCTGCAGCGGCTCCGACCCAGGCACCGACGGCTCGGGGTTTTGTTCCGGCTTGGGTAGAAGGAAGAAGGATCGGGACCCAAGGGAGAAGGCTCTGAAGCGGGAGTTTATGGGGAGGGGATACCATCAAGACGCTGTGGGCCGGATACACGTCGAGCAGCCGTCCAAGTCGCAGCTGATGACGACGGTGATGGGGCAGCAGTCGGGCGGAGGGGAGATCGTTCATTCGAGCCCGGACCAGACGAAGGAAGGGGTGGTTTTGCCAAGCGTGCCGCCTGGGATTGCCAGTAAAGACCCGGCTTAGGTTTGCGACCCGCTTCTTGGATGTTGTGGGTCTAATTCTTTTGTTTTTGGAAGGACGTCGGCGAACCTTGCTTTGACTGTTTTTGTACCTGACTCTGAATACCCAGCGTTCCTCATATATTTGGTTCAATGAGTCCAGATAACGTTACTTTAGCGGCGGAATCCCGCCTGCGCTAAACTAGGTCGGCGAAACGATTTCATCTCTTCGGTCTAACGCGGATGATTTCCTTCAGGTCGGACCACGTTACTTCATCCGGCTCATACATACTCGGAACCCTCCGCGTAGTCCTTCTACCCCCTCCCCAATCTCAATTTACCTGGATAACACTCTGTACTAGGCTCATTTACTGAATTCTGGTTCTGCAGCGGCATTCCCTGCCGCATGCCTTCCTCTGGCGACGTCGCCTTTCCCTTTTTTCGAAATCTTCGCCGATCCTTGGCGGTGCTGTTGTTTTGTCTCAGGCTGGGCCCATACATATTAATATTCCTACAACTGGAACCAGCACCGACGAAGCGACACTGCCGTTCGTAATCTCAAGCGGAATTTTTGTTGACTCCCCCGTCCGCCAATTATAGTTAGCTCTAGCGCTTCTGTCAGGCGTCAGGCTGGACCCGCGGTACGTCGTATACGCAAATTAATATCCATCCGACTGGATTCCGCGCGGACAAGGCAAAATTGCCGCTCGTAAATCTTGAGCGCTTCCCCGTCTGGAAATAATTTTCTCCCAGCTCGCAATGCACTTATCTAGATCTGTGGCCCCCGGATATCTGTGCTTCATCAAATCATCGTCTCAAACTGGAGCCCCAAGTACTTTGAAATCGGCTCATCACGCTTCGCGGCAATTCACTCAACGCAATTCAATATCGCGTTTGTCGTCAGAATTACTGTACTTGGGTCGACATATGGCCTCACCGCATCCCCAATTGACCTAGCATCCAGGCAAGTCTATGGATTCGGAGGCCGATTCTTACTCAGGCTTAAACGTTATATTATGAATCAAGAACGAACACTTTTATGCGGGAGCTCGGGTGTTGGGTGCGTATACTCCATCTTATTTGTGGGCTTTTCGTTCTCCGTCCTCCGAGTGAATTCATCTTCTTGGTTCCGCGTATATTCGTCAAGCTCCACGGCCGATCTGGCATCGTCCCCGACGCGTGGTATACCACGAGCTCGTCGTCGTACGTCGCCAGAGCCGGCTCATCGGCCCATCGTGTGTGTGGGATGAGATGGAGGCGGATGTGGATGTGGTGCGCTCGCAGGCGAATTCGATGTAGCGTCTTCCGCCAAGTACAGTCAAGGCTCTACGCGAGGCGCAGGCCTCGACGGCTGCTACTCTGGACCCAGCGGTGGGGCGGGTCGTGGTGGGCGCTTCAATGGATTGGTACTCCAAATGCCTGTTGTTCTTCCTCCAATCGATCCCTGGACGGAGCTCTTTCCCTCACCCCTCGCGCAATTCATCGTGCTAATTTCAACCAGAATTCGACCATTCATTTCGTGGCCCTTGCAAACATCTGTAATACACGAGGTATACATCCACGAGCATGCGGGTTCTGTGGAAGCGCCGAGACATGTGTTTGGGGTCAGGTTTCGGATATCGTGTCTACTGCGTGGTGTACGAGGCTGTGGATTCAATTATATTCCACTGCTTCCCTCGTAACAAGCTCCCGCTATCCCGCCGTCGGCCCTCACCTCCACCCTTTGCCACTGGCTGATTTACCAATGGAGCAAAATCAAAGGTACGAGGCTGGGAGAAGAGCCGATTGAAAATTGACTCAGGTTATGTGCCCAGTGCTTTCCATATATTCCAGAATGCCTCGCGCTTCGCAATTGAGGATTTACAATTTACGAATGTGCAGGGAAATATGACCATACACTCGACCGTGATACCTCGAGGTGCGTACTGCGAAACTGTCAAAGAAATAACCGCTCGCTTAGGGCTGCTAGATTTGGATCCACACTCGACTAACATTGGAGCGACGTGTTTCTATCTCTCATCTAATCTTACGCTCTGTTCCCCTCATCCTCCTATATACAGATAGTCACAGATGGGGAATACATCCCCTCCCCTGCCCGGGATGCGCCTGGCATTCGCACATACAGCGCAAGTTATTGCAGTCAATTGCTTCGCCAGGGACGCGGATTCCCACTGTATATCCCCAAGCCCCAATAAATCTCCCGCTGGCGTACCAAAGAACAGGCGTATCCATAGGCGATGTCGGTAGAATGACGCCAGAAGGAGTCTTCGACTTCTTTTTCAACATCTACCGCGCGTCAGACGACCTGATCAATGCAAAAACCCCCGACGATTTTGTACCGTTTGGCGCCCTATGACCCAATAGACGTGGTCCACCTAGAATTCGACGCGGGTGATTACGTCGCGACACCCTTGGTTCAGGAGCTGGATCGTGCTTTGGAGTGAGTCTGCCGCTCATAAACTCCAGTGAAGACATGCTTAATTATTGGGCCACATACAGGCCATTCCCTGGCGGAGAGTTCGGTTTCAGCTGTATGGTGCCAAACAGCGCGGTTCTGACGCTCCCACATGGCGCACGGCCGGAAAAACTCGAAAATTTGGACTGCGTGCGCCGGTATGCGGCGAAACATGCCGACAGTTGGTATAGCTACGTCAAATCTCGTCACTGGATGCAAAAAGACGAACTCGTGGGGGATGGCTTCGTTTCATGATGTTGCGTCCCAAAACGAGTTTGAACTTACGTTCAAGCCCAGCGCCGATGCAGATTCTGGCTATAAATACCGCTGGCAGCGAGGCACGCCCGCCCGACAAAAGCACGCGGACGCCCCGCTCGTTGATGAAGTGCCTCTCAACCAGACCACCTTCATCCACGCCTTCACAATTTCTCTCGCTGAAAGCATCTGAGGCAATATCGAAATTTGCCAGCTGGTCGACTCACAACTGGCCGGCTCCATACCATATGGCTCCCAAAAGTTAACATTTTTGGCGGCAATGCAGCTAGTGGAGGGAATCGATATACGGGTCAAAACACACCTCCCGGTGACGTGGTTATGTTTGACGCCGGAAGGATGGCACCGATGGCGTCGTAAAAGACCCCGGGGGATTTCTGGAACGGGTTTTTGAGCATTTCGTGGCGACAACGGAAGATGGCGAGAACTCAATCCATACACTGCCGAAATTGACTCCCGCTCCAGGTACTGTTTTCCTATTGCCCTACGTAAGTCTCGATGTCCCCACCACATCTTCCAAGCGTGCTCGCGAGGAGCCCGCTCAGCGCTCCAGAACTTCTGATGCTAGCCATCCGCACCCAAAGCGTCGGAAGACCGAGGAGTACCCAAAGCGAATGATATCCAAGATGATGTCTGTCCAATGTTGATTTTGCCGCCGTCCGGTGGTTCAAGATGTGGAATACAATATACCACAGCACTGAACATACGGTACAGGAAGCTCGCAAAGTAAAGAGTTTAAGCGCATCTTATCGCACTTCTGTGGTCTGTTCAAAAACATTTCAGCACCATTACTAGACAACGGAAGTTTAAAGGCTTTGCCACATACTATAAACCATGTTCACCGAAGTCAGTGCAAAATTCAATCGACGAGAGATTGAATCCATGGGCCCAGGGCGCGCGCTGTAGCGACACCGCCACGAATTAAGGTACAATTCACTCCGATTGAATGGCGGGCGCAATACTTGTCCGCTCCCCGCGCAGCCACAGAGACCACTAGGTCTCTCTTGTGGACCTCTAAGATAGTGTCGAACGTAAGTGACCAAATTTCCAGTTACATACGCTCACCACCAAGAGTTTTTCCTGGGCGTGTGCCGCGGGACGGGATTGTGAAGGAAATGAGTATCAGCACGATTCACGATGAGATTGAATCGCAACTGCACGCCCCCGATCCCTTTGGGTTGCTGTTGCCATCGAATTGCTGCTAATTAAAAGATTGAACATTCATCACGTGCCGTGGGTTTGAAAATTCCTCAAAGGGCCGTGAATACGCGCCTGGGCCGATGACACGTGGCAACAGGTCTGTTTACCCTACATTCTATTCACCTTGAGAATCTAGTAATTTGAGCAGACGCTACGGTAGAAAAAAAAAACTAGTACCTCGTTATGTTCTAATCTGAGATCTACAACGGCAATGCAGAGCGGTCCCATAGGTTGATGTCGTAATTCAGAAAATATTATCGCGCGGAGCGCCAGCCCTGCAGCGAACGTGCAGGAATGCCAACGATCGTAGGGTCATGTCTTGAGAACGAAATTAATGCCAGAATCCATACGTGAGCGGTGAGCAGAAACTCACTCAGAGGCATGATCAGATCAGCCCTAATGGCTGCCTTCCACGTGACCAGGTTAAGGTGTCCTGTGGGTAAAAATCGAATTCAAAATCACCTTAACTGCGCTTCAACGCGGAAGAGTGGAGATTCCGACCAATGCGCGTTGATTTGTGGGACCTGAGGAATTCGATTACGAACTTGGAAATTAGGCAACTGGATGATGGAACAGGGAGATACGGAAATACGATAAGCAACCAAGTATTGGACGCGAGCCTCGTCCTCGAGAATTCTGCAACCTGGATCCAATCGAAGTTAGCGAAGCGCGAAACCGATTCATCGAGAGATAAGTATCCAGGGCGACATGGTCGGTAAGACGGCTAGAGAGACGGAAGCATGGATGAAATATTTATCACGGCTAAAAGTTCAATCATAACCCTTGAGGGACGTGAGCGAACAAAGTGCAAACAAGATGGAAGCGGGAACGCACGTTATCCTACCGAAACACCTGCTCCCATCACCTGGCAAGCGGTTTGCGTCGTGTAGGTGAGCCGGAATGAAACCAGGGCGGTGCTCTGGCAGAAGTTTGAATCCGCTGGGCAGAGAATTCTCCAGAGAATTTCGGGTAGACACAGCTATCCGAGCTCGCGTAGAGTCGGTAAACGTTAGCGGTGCTCTGATTCAATGATCAATATCATCGCCTGCGGCCAGCGTGGTAGAGCCTGATTCTTGGTGTGGGCTACCTTTGACTCCTTAGGGTGCCAGTATATATCGTACGAGTCCCATACTCCTGTGCTGAACCAAAGTTGTAGTGGTTCAATGTTCGACCCCGGTTCAACATGATTTTTGAATGTTCATTCACGCCGTCAGATATTCGACATTGCCTATTGCGAGGGTGACTGCCCGCTCACGAGCTCACTGGCAGGGTTTAAACAGTATCATGAACTGGGAGAAATTCTCCTTCACACTCCGAGTTTGTTCAATCCACAATTATTTCTTTTCTTTATCTTGCATCTCCTGCTATGGCGGAACCTAGTTCCTATCCTGAGAGAATTGCTGCACAAAGGAGAGGGTACCTTCGACGCGTTCACGCATCAGTGCGCGACGCGTCGTTACAAAACCTCTTCTACCCGAAATTCTCCCATCATTTTACGCGAAATTCTACGCGAAGGTCTCGCATCAATTCTACGCGAAGTCTACGCGGAGTCTCTAGAGACAAATGATCCCAACGGATCCAAAGCTCTCCTGCTCTGGCTTGCCAGTCCGGATCGTATTGCCGTGTCCACACCATAAGCGTGAGCTCTTCATCCCACGGAACTCCGTCATGCCCGGGCCAGGAGATATAGAATGAGGACAGAGGACGATCGATGAGCGGTACCGCAAGGTCGCAGAGGGCACCCATTCGGAGGCCGGGCAAGGACGGATGGTCGTAGTTGACCGTGGTCTAGGACCGAGATTCTCCGCCGCTAGCATTGTGGATTTGGGTAACGATCAGCGCCGGCGCGGGAGGCTGGACGACCAGCATACGCCGCCAGCTCGCATCCGGGCGCTTGAACGCCTCGGCTGCGTTGGCCAACGGCATTTGTGCGATGGATTTAGCGTGGCCGGGCCAGGACACGCGGCCGCGGGGGCCTTCGGGGGCAAAGAAGGGCGGGAAGAGCTCCATTAACAGGGGACTGCGCACTGGAGCCCAATTGGAAGGGGCACTGGCAGGTTGGAAGAAGAGGATGCGTTGGAGGGTGGGAGTGAGAGTAATGGCGTTCCATGTTTTACTGACGCGTGGAGCGGCGACGAGGAGGTCGCGCAGGTGCACCCGAGCAAGGATGAGCTCGAGAGCTCTGGTGAGGAAATTACAGCGTCGCGGGCTGTGGACATGGTGGTGTGCAGGAAGGTTAATGATCAGCACAGCCGGTTGTATGCGCACGGACCGTGTTCAGATGCCAATCATGTCCTGCGGAATTCGTAACGGTGTCCTTCATGCACGTGGGAGGTTATCCTTTGCCGCAAGGCAACTCGGAGAAGCAAGGGAAAAAATGTCTGCCGGGTGGAAATTCCCGATCGGCTTGTTTCTCGTAGACATGTGAGTAGTGGAAGTTCCGGAGAGCGAAGCATGTGTTAGCAAGGGTTTCCTTCTTTCAATGGGGCGAACTTATCGAGACAGAAAGGTCTACATCCCTGGATCAGGAAAAAGGTTCGTCGATTCAGGCTGATTGAGCTCCCTGGGGCAGTTTATTACTGCTTTGCCATGTCGGATTCGTGAAAGGACTCGAGGACTGAGAAATTCGACATGATGGTTTGGGAGAAGCGGAGTTTGAAATGTCGCATCATGCTAGGGTTAGGGTTAGCTTTCTCTTCTCATCCATAACGAGCAACACAGTTCCCCACTTTGCGCCTGCCCTTGCTGCTTTACCAGAACCCTTGAAAACTCAAATGCACACAGGCGGGCGCCAGCTTGGAACCCGAGTATTACATGGCCAGGCGAACGCAAGCTCGTAGAATCAGACGCTGCAAGAGACGCTGTCAACTTTCCGTACTACCTACTGTGGCACCAAAGCGTCCAAGTTTCTCAGCTTACTGCCTGTGAACCACCCCGCACTCGCCCTAGGTGTAGCCAAGAAGCTGTCCTTCTGTCGCAAGCCTGGCTGCATTTCTGGACGTCACCGCCCGACTAAACTCTTAGCGACCAGAAAACTGTCTGCCGCAGTGACGAAATGGCTAGGAAGACTAGGAATCTTGAATCTAGCCTCAATTCTGAGACGACTAAACTCACTTCCAAGACGCTTCTAGCTTGCCTGCCGTCAAGAGACGCATTGCGCGAAGGACCATGCTGCTTATCTTGCCACGGTCTGGTAACGTCCTCTAGAAGACCACATAACCGCGCGTCTGCTCACCGTACCTCAATTGCCCACTGTCCTGCAAGTCATGTCTTTCACCGACCTCGGCATCCCGTCCTCCACCGCCACCGTCTCCGTCACTGCCTTCAACATAGTCGATGCGCGCACTGTCTCCGTCCTCGCCAACACCCTCATGAAGCCCGTCGGCGCCGGCCACGAGCTCTTCCGCTTCCCCATCTTCACCTTCCTCATCACCCACGCCGCCTTGGGGCGCCGGGTCCTCTTCGACCTTGGCGTGCGCAAGGACCTCGAGAATACGGCGCTTGCGGTCGCGGCGGACGTGCGCGCGGGGCTGATCGTGATGCCCGTCGAACGCGACTTCGTAGAGCAGCTGGGCGATTACGGGGTGGACGCGGGGAGTATTAGCGCGGCGATTTGGAGGTGGGTTTCTCCTTTTTTGTTTGCGCGCTGAAACTGATGTTTGTGCTGACAGCCATGCGCACTTCGATCATATCGGTTTGTACGCTGCTTCAGGAAAAGAGAGAGAATGCTGACGATGATGCTTTAGGCGATGTGTCAAAGTTTCCAGCCTCGACGGACCTTGTGTTTGGCGTCGGCACGCCGTGCGAGACTCGCCCGTCCCATCCGCATGCTATGCTCATGGAGAGCGACCTTGCGTTCGTCTTCCCCCTCTCCCTTAAGCAGCCACGTCATTTACTCCGTCCAGCGGGCGGAACCTCGTCCCCATCGCCTTCGACGAATCGTCGCTCCAGATCGGGGGATTTAAGGCGCACGATTACTTCGGCGATGGAAGCCTTTACCTTCTGGACGTCCCTGGCGTATGTACTACCTTCCATAGTGTGTCGAGACCTGCTAACACGCCGTTCCAGCACCTCTCCGGCCACATGTGCGCCCTCACGCGCGTTACACCGACGAGCTTCCTCTTCCTCGGCGGCGACGCCGCGCACCACGTCGGCATGCTCCGCCCCACCGCCGCTCTGCACCGTGCCTTCCCCGCCCCACCCGCGCTCCTCACCTCGACCAAACGCTCCGTCGCGCCCACCGCCATCGCGCCCGCATCCAACGACACCACCGACGCCAAACCCTTCGACCTCGCAGCGCGCACCACCCCCCTCCTCGACGTCGCTGAGGGCGGGTACTACCAGGACGCCCCCACCTCGCGCGCCTCCATCGCCCTTCTCGGCGCCTTCGACGCCAACCCCGACGTGCTCGTCGTCCTCGCGCACGACGAGTCGCTTCTCGAGATCGTTGGCCCGGCGTTCCCTGCGAAGCTGGATGGGTGGAAGGAGACGGGGTGGAAGGAACGGGCGGTGTGGGCGTTTTTGGAGGAGGGGAATGCGGCATTTCGGTTTGGGGATGAGGGAGGTGGAGGAGGTATAGGCTGGACCCCGGCGTGATATGGGATTTAGAGTGCGAGTGTTCGAGTGTCTGCATGAATTCGCAGGACTGGTTAGGTGTATGAATAGTGCCCCGTATTCGGCGAGGAATGCGAACAGCGTGTAAATCACAACATAAATGCCTGTTATCCCCCTCGCTCTTATCACGCTGTCTAAATGGTCGCTGAAGAACGCAGCATACTATTATTGCTTTCACTGCGCCTGGTCATTCGTAGTACATCTTCCCGACGTATTCCTTCATCCACCCGAGTTAGTACTCCGAAGACTCCCAGGCCCTATTTCGATGTAATTCCACCTCCTAGAACCCACCCGACCTCTAGAAACCAACTTCCTCCTATCTCTCTTGCGCCCCCATTAAACTCACGATTTTCTCCTCTCCAGCCAAGCGATTACCCTTTATAGTAACTCTCCTTCCATAAACGGACTCGCTCCGCCATTCCTCAGAACGACGAAACTGCGCCGCTCAGTGCCTCATAAAATGAGGGAGGGAGTGAGTAGTCTTACGCTGGACTGGAATTACACGAGGGAGGTCGGGTGTCGAGGAATTTGTGCTAAAGCGCATTCCGGATGGGCCCCACGAAAATAATAAATCTGGATCCACAGCAAGTCATAACTCTAGTGTTTGGTGCGGGTAGGGACAAATCCCCCGCACTTGAATCACCTGAAAACGCTTGTCTCAGCAATCAGTCATATCTCTACCTTGTGCAGACTTTCTTTCGCCTCTACCCTCGTACTCGACCTCACTACACTCTCAAACAATCCAGAAAGCGCTCAAAAAATGGGTATAACAGACCCTCGCTATTGATCACATCGCGTGCTACTTACATCCTACATTACATCCTACTTCGTACGACGTAAAGACTTGAAAAAAGGTAGCAAAAGGCGACGCGGAAAGGCCGGGTGTGAGACAAAGGACGCAAGGACGCTCTGCGTGCCAGCGTATTTGGATATGAAAAGAAAAGAGGGGACTAATTATAAGGTTAGGTTAGAGAGGATCTCCAGACTCTCCTTCATTCGATGACTCGCGCTTACCGAGAGAGAGAGCTTCGAAATCCCCCGTTCAAGAAAGGTCCGTCTTCGAAAGGTCGTAGAACGAAGCCCGCACACACAACGATGGAGAATACGGAGAGAGAGAAGTTAGCCTCGGCGTCTGTAGGCAGGATTTTTCTAGTGGAGAGCGCCGCGTGGTACATATCGTCGCCAGGGTCTATCAGGTAGTTACACATTACCCCTGGGTGGCGAGCTGACTTGGGCCAGTCCCGTCTTTGCGCCGCAGAACATGTAGTATCGCCCGAAAATCGTCGAGAGTTAAATGGAGTTTTGAGGCCAATGGACGTCGCAATTTAGATCAGTCAAACGGTGTTTGAAGCGTCGAACGAACGCAAGTTGAAAGTGGGGGGATTAAGATCTTCAGAAAACATCGGGTGGATTGCGCAAGGCGGGCTTGAGCAAAAGGAGCCCCATCCAAGAGGCACGGCGAGCGGTTTTAGACAAGCCCGGAAACAGTCTTGATGTTTGCAGATGAACGATGCAAGTCGGAATTGGGGGAACATCGGCGCTCGACGTCTGCGCAGAGAGGTCCGCCTCGGACTGGCTAGGATGCGAGGGTATTACACTGGACCGTGATAATCGGAGGCGCATGGACCCTTCAGGATTGAATCTAGTGCCTCGAGAATCGGCCTCGAGAATCGATTGCGTCGCTTCAAGCTTGTGCGTCGCCGACCAGATTTTGCATTTGTCAATCTTCAGGAATGCTGGCTGAGCCTGGTTGAGCTCCGTGGAGTAGTGATCCACGAAAGCAAACGCGCTGAGTGGGGGACTACGAAAGTTCGACATGACGGTTTGAGAGAAGCGGAGTTTGAAATGTCGCATCATTGTTGGGTTAGGGTCAGCCCAAGTTTGCCACTACGCTTCCCTTCCTTTGCCGCCCCACCGGACACACTCAAATTCACGCAGCCGATTAATGCCAGCTTGAATCCCAAGGCCTGAGGCCTGAGGCTTGAGTGCTCGTCTGCCGCCCGGGGTCAGCACAGCCTGTGCCGACGGACGCCCAACGCAGTAACTTCGCGAAGGACCATTCTGCTTGTCTTGCCACGGTCTATGTAACGTCCATAGAACCCCACTGCCCTCCAAGTCATGTCTTTCACCGACCTCGGTATCCCGCCCTCCACCGCTACCGTCTCCGTCACCGCCTTCAACGTCGTCGATGCGCGCACTGTCTCCGTCCCCGCCAACACCCTCATGAAGCCCGTCGGCGCCGGCCACGAGCTCTTCCGCTTCCCCATCCTCACCTTCCTCATCACCCACGCCGAGTCGGGGCGCCAGGTTCTCTTCGACCTTGGCGTGCGCAAGGACCTCGAGAATACAGCGCTTGCGGTCGCGGCGGACGTGCGCGCGGGGCTGATCGTGATGCCCGTTGCGCGCGACTTTGTGGAGCAACTGGGCGATCACGGGGTGGAGGCGGAGAGTATCAGTGCCGCGATCTGGAGGTGGGTTCCCTCCCTTTTTTTTGTCCGCGCGCGCGAACTGATATTCGCTGACAGTCATGCGCACTTTGACCATATAGGTTCGCGCGTTCGGGCAGGAAGAGGGAGGATGCTTACGATGATATTTTAGGTGATGTGTCAAAATTCCCCGCCTCGACGGACCTTGTCTTTGGCGACGGCACGCCGTGCGAGACGCGCCCGTCCCACCCGCACGCTAGGCTCATGGAGAGCGACCTTGCGTTGGTACCTCTACTTGCTAGGATTTACCACCTCACTAACCTGCTGCAGCGGGCGGAAGCTCGTCCCTATTGTCTTCGACGAATCCTCCCTCCAGATCGGGGGCTTTAAAGCGCACGATTACTTCGGCGATGGAAGCCTGTATCTTCTCGACGTCCCCGGCGTATGTACTACCTTCCCTAGTACGTCAAGACCTGCTAACACGCCGTTCCAGCACCTCTCAGGCCACATCTGCGCCCTCACGCGCGTTACACCGACGAGCTTCCTCTTCCTCGGCGGCGATGCCGCGCACCACGTCGGCATGCTCCGCCCCACTGCCGCTCTGCACCGCGCCTTCCCCGTGCCGCCCGCGCTCCTCGCCTCAACAAAGCACTCTGTCGCGCTCACCGCCATCGCGCCTGCCGCATCGGCATCTATCGACACCGACACCGCCAACGCCAACGCCAAACCCTTCGACCTCGCAGCGCGCACCACCCCCCTCCTCGACCTCGCCGAGGAGGGATACGAGGACGCCCCCACCGCGCGCGCCTCTATCGCCCTCATCAGCGCGTTCGACGCCAACCCCGACGTGCTCGTCGTACTCGCGCACGACGCATCCCTCCTCGATATCGTCGGCCCGGCGTTCCCTGCGAAGCTGGATGGGTGGAAGGAGAGGGGGTGGAAGGAGAGGGCGGTGTGGGCGTTTTTGGAGGAGGGGAATGCGGCGTTTCGGTTTGGTGACGAGGAGAGCGTGGAGATTGAGATGTAGGCTGGGCAGTGGTGTAATATAGGATTTGGGGTCGAATGTTTGAGCAGCCGCACAATGCTCATGGCCTTGAATCACTGGTTAGTTGTATGATTTGTACGAATGACTTGTGAGCACTTCCACCGTGCAAAGAAAATATTGATTCGCCGCGTCTGCCTTATCTCAGTATATTGGTCCCTGCTAAACGCAGGATGCTCTTGTGCCTTCTCGTTCGTACTTTTCTCCCAACGCCAACTACGCCGCATTGCTTGATGCACCCAACGTAGTAACTTGGTTCTAACGGCGCATTCAAATTAATACACAACTCTCACTAGTGTTGCCGCCGGCTAGCCAGTCGATTTTAAAAAAAGCGATACAGTATGGGAGATGGAGCAGGAGAAATTCTGCAAATATTTGGGTACCCAGTAGACCCAAAAAGCCGGAGGGTGCATTGCGAACGTTAAGTGTTCTGACCCAATTCTGACCCACTGGCCCTTCGGGAGCCGAAATCGACTCGTAAACGGCTTAAGTCAGATATCATCATACTTACTGCGGCGGCTGCTTAGTGGTGAGGGAAGTGCCTGTGGCCTTTTGGGTAATCTGAATGGTCAAATATTTTCAGATTTCTCCCGGCTGCATTCCTCGTGCTATATTGATTTTAAAAAAATCGATCGGCCAACCGGCGGCATCACTAGACTCTCACAACCCCGGACCCTTGCGACTTTCCATGCAATTCCGGCGCCTGCAACCCATCGTACAGTAAATAAGAACCCCCTTGCATTCCCCTTGCGCCCCCGATTAACCTCACGATTTTTGTTTCTCCGCCAAGCGATTGCCTATGATTATATAGTGCTGGCAGGGTTCGGTTCGGAAATCGGTCCGAACCTGAACCGAACTGAACTGAACGCCGCGTTCAAGTTCAACGTTCGGGTGGGGGTCGAACCGAACGCGAAGTTCAGGTTCGGCGTTCGCGCTGGGCGGCGTAAGTTTGAACCTGAACCGAACCCCGAACCGAAATGCCCTAAAGTTGAATGAATTTTCAACGTATTTGCCATTTCTGGCGCTATTTTCACCGTTTTACTCTCAGATTTAGGCTCCAACAACCCAAGGCTGGTACTGTAAGTGGTTTGGCTATAATTTCGACATTGTGCATAGTTGGATTTTCGACCTCGAAATTTTACAACCACTGTATCTCATGAAGTATGGGTCAGTAACGCGCTTAACAAGCGCTATTAACTGCGCTCACCAAGTTCATACACAGTTGCAACACGTACATGCCCTCGTGCAACAAATTTCAACTCCCCGAGAAGGCCGATTGTTGCTCGGGTTCGAACACGTTCGAACGTTGAACCGAACCTGAACGCGCGTTCAGGTTCGGGGTTCGGCAAGAGCCTGAACCAAACGCGGCGTTCGCGTTCAGCGTTCGTGGAGAAGGGCCCCGAACCTGAACCGAACCGAACCTTGCCAGCACTACTATGATAGCAATTCCATTTCCATAAATAGACTCACTCGATGAGTTCGCAGAACAGACGAAACCGGCTCAGTGACCCACAAAAGGAGGGAGTGGGTTGGTCGCATCGCGCTGGAGTGAAATTACACGAGAAAGCAACGTCGGGTATCGAAGAATTTGTGCTGCAGCGGGTTTCGGATGGGGCCTAGATGGGGCCTCGAAAGTCGCAAGCGCGCAGTCGCAGTCTAGTTAGTCGGGAGGAGGAGGGCATGTTCGCCCGTCCTCGAATTACACGCAAAAACTGGGTGAAGACCAAGAAGACGTCCGTCCACCTTCGGCAAATTTTCGCCTCGCCTCGGCCCACCCGCCTCCCCCCTCAAAATTCGAATTCAATATCACTCAATAACTCAGACAGCGGTCAAAAAATTGGTATAACACAAGCTCTGCTGAAATAAATGAATCACTAGATACCAGAGAGATTCCGGAATACAGTGGCAATGGGTGTGAGCAGTTTTAATAAGTTTAACAATCCTCCAATGTCATACCATGACAGTCACGGTTTCATGTGCCTTGGAGGTGACCACTAGAATGTTGGAGGTCTCTTCATCCTTCGCCATGGCGATGGTAGGAGAGTGTAAGGTTGTGAGTTGAATCAGTGACTTCTGATGACCTCGCTCCAGAGTCACAAGCCTCACATCAATTGCCGCAACATCTTTGGCCTGGAGTGAGCGCTCAAAGAGTGGCCGAGCCGTTTTCCATAGCTCTGCTGCTTTGATGCTCTCTCCCTTCTTCTGTGCAACATCCCCAAGCCGCAACATACACTGGGCTCGACTGCGGTGAACATCCATGAAAGTGAATCCCTCCAATGCAACAATGAAGAGGCTCTGAGCTGTGACTTGATCCACATTAATGAATAAATCTCCGATGAAAAGGAGTGCCTTGTGAAAGGCAAGTTTCTCTCTGGACATGTATGCATAACACAAGTAAAGCATTGGCCATTTTGCTTGTTGATGAAACTTAGTTGGCCATTTTGAAACATCAGCAAGTCTCTCCAGGCAGTATGTCACTCCTTCGGTGTCCTTGGCCCAAATAGACTGGAGACAATCCTGAAATAGTGTTCTTGCAGATGTTTCATTTCCCTCTCTCAAGTCCAGGTCTGCTGAAATCATGTCACAGTAGGCTGTGGCTCTGGGATTTTTCAGATCAGTCAATATTCCTCGGGCTCGGTGCAAGGTTAGGTGCACAGTCTCTTTGATGGCACCAATGAGCACATCAATCTCCGACAGATTCAGGAGTGCAAAACCAGAGGAGTCAGAGGGTGGATCAAGCAGAGTGTTTTGCAAAGTCATAGCATGAATACTTCTAGCTTCAGCATATTCAGACTTTTGCAAGTGAATCTCTGCTTGACAGGTTGAGATTGAATGATAGAGAGAGCCACTGGTTATGCCACACACACTGAGCAATTCTTTGGCCCTGTTGAGCTGAGTAAGGTCACCCACATAGTCACCAAGGCCAATCAAAGATAAGGCAGTTATGTGCATTGTTCTGGAAACCTGATACAGATTCGTAGTCTGATATGCCAATTGCTGAGCATTTCTGCTGATGTTCAGGGCTGTTGTATAGTCTCCAATCCTCCACTTGAGCTCAGCCATTGTGATCAAGGAATCAGACTGTCCCTCACTATCTCCGATGGACTTCGATAGTTCCAGTGCCTTCTCAAGGAATTCCAAATGCTGAGGACTGGGCAGAGATCGAAAAAAGGAGTGTCCTGCTGCAGCATAAAACCTAGCTGTTGATATATGTAAGCAACATTGCAAGGGACAATAAATGGGACAACTGACATTCCAGCATTGGATCATGAAGGTGTTGAAGGTGGGATATGCCTTGAGTCACTAGCTGCTGAGTATCTGCCTGCCAGAGGAACTTCAAGTGTTCAATGATGTGAAGTATGTTCATCCGGTGATCACATAGGTGGATTGGAATCTTGCTCAACAGAGCTGTTTTACCATCTCTGGTCACCCGAAAGAAGGAGTTCAAAGAGAGAATACATTGTATGGTCTGAGAAAGATCTGGTGACCCTGGTCGTAACCCACGGTGCAGTACCTCATCCAGGTTCGCAAGGTTGGCGGTTATTTGTGTAAAAATATCTCTCAGCTGCTTGTCATTGTGCTTCTGATACAAGGCCAGGAGGTCATGGAAAGACTTCCGAATAGCTTGCACAAGGGCTTCAGAGGGAGGGGCAAACTGCTGGATGTGCTCTCTTATGGGTACAAGTGATCGGAGTCGGCTCTTGGTGTCTTTGTAGGCCAGTGAGGTTGCAATCAGCACAGATTTACAGGATTGGATATTGTTGATGGGAAGGTTGGATTGTGTAAGCTCTACATCGGAAAGTCCATCTGGCAAAATTGAGAGCAGGTGGAGCAACTCTCTAGCTCCAGGGGTGATGCGTGGACTGGAATAGGACAGTGCAATTGATGCATCCAAGTTGGAGGTCCGATGATAGCAGTAGACAGGGCAGCAGTCTTCTCAGTCTTGCAACGAGCCAGGACATTGGCAAGGCCTTCATAGTCCACCAAGTGGGCCATGAGGTCTACTGCTAAAGGCATGTTCTCTGTAAATTTCAGAAGCTGAGTCTTCTCCTCACTTGCATGTGAATAATCTGTTATTTCTTCAAATATTTGCTGAGAAGCTTCATCTGACAATGGCTGCAGAGGTTGCAGAAAAGGTCGCGTCCAATGAACCTGGCCTGGTCTCTCTGAAGCCCTCATAGTGATCTATTGTGTTGCTCAACATCACCAATAAAAGTGTGATGGATGCTTACTATCAGTGCAAGATGCTCCACATCAGCAAGCAGGGAAAGGAAGTTCTCCACACCACCACGAGACTGTATCAGCTCCCATGGTGTTTCCAAATTGTCAAGAACTAGGAGACAAGGGCTTGATTGCTGCGCAAAGTATCGAACCACAGGTTTGATAAGATTTTGGTCTGGTTCCAATCCTAGATGCAGACCAACCAGAGCGGCCAGTTCGATCACTGTAGTTGCAGGTTCTGCACTAACAAAGAATCTGTGTTCAAATTTGGCACAGGCATCTGTGTGATGAAGGGCAGCTCTTGCAAGGGATGTTTTCCCCATACCTCCTCCTCCGAGGATTGCGATCCTGGGTGAATTTTGAACCAAGGTTTGGATGATGTCCTTCAATTCAGATTCACGCCCGTAGAATATTTTCGGTGCCGAGGGCAACATGGAGAATGAGTTTGAGCTGTAGAAGGATGTAAGTGCAAAGGGATTACGAGGCAGAAAATTGTAATACCTGTTGGGAAACCCATTGGCGCTACTATGGAACCCCTGGTCTCACGATTAATTTGTTTCTAGCCGAAAAGGAAATTCCACACCGATGAGAACCTATCTGACACAGACCCATCTGAAAGTGTTGAAACAAGCTCAAATAATTCCTTATGCAGAAGTTCTGCTTCATGTTGGACCCGAACCACATCATTCCAGGTCATAACCTGCACCTGAACCTGTATGTTGTTCAGATTAATTCTCGAATATAATAAATCCCACCTTGAACACCTCCAGAGTGTGGTCTAGTCCAGCAAAACAATCTCTGAGTAGTCCATCGACTTTTCCCTGACGGAAAAATTGCTTGATCTTGTTACCATGCTGCTGTATCTCAATAAAGGTGTATATCTTTTGCAGCGTCCTACAAACAAATTATCTCAGTTATTAGCCTCGACTGTAGGAATTTCCCTTTTCTTACACTGCAAATGTGCTGACGTCCTCAAGAGTTGCGGGAGATAGAGATCCTACAGTTTCGGATCTCAAGTGTAGATAAATAATGGTATAAAGAACTTGGTGGATCCTTTCAACAAGTCGGAAGCACTGGTTCTTCTTGGTCTTGACGTTCTACGTTCGCTGGTCAAACACTGTATTATTTTTTGTATTTTCGAAACCATACCTGTAGTCCGGAAAGCAGAGCTTGAGTGGTCCTAAAAATCGGCTTAATGAATGGCGGTTCAAACACATCATTCAGATCATTGAGCAATGCCAGCACAGCCTGAGGGGTTAAGCAAGCGGTGATGTTGTTAATGCGGACTTCGGCGGCAGTGGGGCGACGGGCCATCGTGGAAGAGATGGACATCACCTTTGTTGTGGGGTTTATATACAGAATTCAGAGGCCGGATACTGTTAAAATAGATAGTCTCATGCTTGAATTAGCATGTCGGTCACGGTAACCTCTGGGACTCCGAGGTCATGCTTTCCGTCTTGGCATAGTTATCAATTGATTGCCAGGCCGGAAAGTGAAGGGAACTCCCGTTCGATGAATTAATGTGAATATACTGTACGGTCTCATTTTTCATTTACAACACCTTGCGCCGAGTACTTCAGGTGTGTGCGCGCAGGCAACGCAGGATAGGAACCATGGGGCTGCACCCGAACATCCCAGAATTGCGAAGCGGGTTAAAGCACCCGAGGCACCAAATTCTGATCTCCTTTGATTCGGGCGGAAGTAATAACAGACTCACGTAGATGCAATCACTTCACTTCACTCCAAGTATAAAATTACGGCTGTTTTCCTCTCCCCTTTTAAGCTTCGCGATTCCGGCTTCTGGGCTTCTCGGCTCCTGTTGCCGTGTTAATGCCCGAAATCCACTTAGGTATTCAGTGGTTCAATTTCTGCTCGGAAGGAGCAGAACTTGAAAGAGTTGACTGCCACACTCGTCTGCAATGCTTTTAACACAGTAGCCTTACCACTGGTGGCCGACTCGGCTCTGAACGGCACTCGTGGCATCGATCACTTGTGGTGGAAAACAACGTGAGCGAACAAACAAGACGGTAACGTTGAAGGGGGGATGCACGTTATCCTACTGTGACCCGCTCCCATCACTTGGGCGGCGGTCTGCTGCGTGGAGCTGAGTCGGAATGAAAAACCAGGGTGGTGCTCTGGCCTTCCAATCCGGATCGTACTGCCGCGTCCAGACCATAAGTGTGAGTTCTTCATCTCATGCCCGGGCCAGGAGACATAGAAGGAGGACGTAGGCCGGTCGATGAGCCGTACCGCGAGGTCGTAGAGGGCACCCATTCGGACGGGAGAGGACGGATCGTCGCAGTTGACTGTTGTCTGGGACCGAGATTCACCGCCGCCGGCATTGCGGATTTCGGTAACGATCAGCTTCGGCGCTGGGAGTTGGACGACCAGCATTCCGAAGAGCGAAGCATGTGTTAGCGAGGATTTCCTCCATTCAATGACTTATCGAGACAGAAAGTTCGAAATCCCTGGATCAAGGAAAGGTTCGTCAATTCAGAAGAACGAGACTCGAGAGAAAGGTAAGCCTCGGCGTCCAGTGTAACTTGAAGGAAATTTCTTATGGTAAAGAGTGCCTGCTACATCTCGTCGCCCGGGTCCATCAGGTACCTGCATATGTTGCCCGTAGTTGGCGAGACTGCGCTAGTGCTACTTTGCGCAGCAGAATATGTAGTATCGCCTGATCGTCCAGTTTCCAAACAGAGGATTGAAGCCAATCGACGCTGTGATTTACAACAGTCAAGTCGCGTTGAACGGTGTCGGAGCGGAGGTGGATTAAAATTCTTGAGAAAACATTAGGTGGATTGAGTAGGACGATTTCGAGACGCATGAGGCACGGCGAGCGATCTCAGGCAAGACAGTCCGGGAAACAGTCTCGAGGTTTGCAAGCGACAGTCGGAAATGGAAGAAGACCGGCGTTCGACGCGACGATACGCGGAGAGGTCCCCCTCGGGAAGGATGGATGCGAGAAGTTTGCATCGGCCTGTTGCAGTCGGAGACGACATGAATATTGTCAGGAAGATTGAGTCCAGTGCCTCAAGAAAAGGCCGCTTGTGCGTCATCGAGCAGCTTCTGGGTTCCAGCCAGGTTGGTCACCGGTGGGTTTTAGGCTGCCGATTGAGCTCCCTAGAGTAATTGTTACTGCTTTGCCGTGCCGGATTCGCGAAAGGAGTCGAGGACTAAGAAATTCGACATGACGGTTTGGGAGAAGCGGAGTTTGAAATGTCGCATCATGCCTGGGTTAGGGTTAGCATTCTCTTCTCATCATCCATAACGAGGTTCCCACTTCGCGACTGCCTTGCCGCTTCACCGGAACCCTTGAAAACCCTCAAATGCACCGAGGCAGGCGCCAGTTTGGTTCCCGAGTGCTACATGGCCAGGCGGACGCGGCAAGAGCAACGCTCGCTCGTAGAATCAGACGCTGTCGACTTTCCGTACTAGCACTGTGGCAACAAAGAGGAAAAACGTCTCTCGGCTCACTGCCCCGCGTTCGCCCTTGATGTAGCCCAGAGGGCTCGCAGCTTGACTGCGTTTCTGGACCTCCCTTGGACCTCCCCGTCCGACTGGAATCTTGATTACGACCGAATTCTCTGGCGCGGCGACCGAACGGCCAAGAAGACAGGAATCTTGAATCTAGCTTCAATTCTGAGACGACGAAACTCCATTCTCGACTTCCAATTGCTTCTAGCTTGACGTCGAGGAACTCACTTCACGAAGGACCATGCTGCTTATCTTGCCACGGTCCGGTAACGTCCTCTAGAAGACCACATAACCGCGCGTCTGCTCACCGTACCTCAATTGCCCACTGTCCTGCAAGTCATGTCTTTCACCGACCTCGGCATCCCGCCCTCCACCGCCACCGTCTCCGTCACCGCTTTCAACGCCGTCGATCCGCGCACTGTCTCCGTCCTCGCCAACACCCTCATGAAGCCTGTCGGCGCCGGCCACGAGCTCTTCCGCTTCCCCATCTTCACCTTCCTCATCACCCACGCCGCCTCGGGGCGCCGGGTCCTCTTCGACCTTGGCGTGCGCAAGGACCTCGAGAATACGGCGCCGGCGGTCGCGGCGGACGTGCGCGCGGGGCTGATCGTGATGCCCGTCGAGCGCGACTTCGTAGAGCAGCTGGGCGATTACGGGGTGGAGGCGGGGAGTATTAGCGCGGCGATTTGGAGGTGGGTTTCTCCTTTTTTGTCTGCGCGGTGAAACTGATGTTTGCGCTGACAGCCATGCGCACTTCGATCATATCGGTTTGTACGCTGCTTCAGGAAAAGAGAGAGAATGCTGACGATGATGCTTCAGGCGACGTGTCAAAGTTTCGAGCCTCGACGGACCTTGTGTTTGGCGTCGGCACGCCGTGCGAGACTCGCCCGTCCCATCCGCATGCTATGCTCATGGAGAGCGACCTTGCGTTCGTCTTCCCCCTCTCCCTTAAGCAGCCACGTCATTTACTCCGTCCAGCGGGCGGAACCTCGTCCCCATCGCCTTCGACGAATCGTCGCTCCAGATCGGGGGATTTAAGGCGCACGATTACTTCGGCGATGGAAGCCTTTACCTTCTGGACGTCCCTGGCGTATGTACTACCTTCCATAGTGTGCCAAGACCTGCTAACACGCCGTTCCAGCACCTCTCCGGCCACATGTGCGCCCTCACGCGCGTTACACCGACGAGCTTCCTCTTCCTCGGCGGCGACGCCGCGCACCACGTCGGCATGCTCCGCCCCACCGCCGCTCTGCATCGCGCCTTCCCCGCCCCACCCGCGCTCCTCACCTCGACCAAACGCTCCGTCGCGCTCACCGCCATTGCGCCCGCATCCAACGACACCACCGACGCCAAACCCTTCGACCTCGCAGCGCGCACCTCCCCCCTCCTCGACGTCGCCGAGGGCGGGTACTACGAGGACGCCCCCACCTCGCGCGCCTCCATCGCCCTCATCAGCGCGTTCGACGCCAACCCCGACGTGCTCGTCGTCCTCGCGCACGACGAGTCGCTGCTCGAGATCGTCGGCCCGGCGTTCCCTGCAAAGCTGGACGGGTGGAAGGAGAGGGGGTGGAAGGAACGGGCGGTGTGGGCCTTTTTGGAGGAGGGAAATGCGGCGTTTCGGTTTGGGGATAAGGTGGAGGTGGAGGGGGTATAGGCTGGGCGGCCGCAGGGTATTGGATTCGGCGCTCAATG
Organism: Mycena metata; assembly: GCA_029378385.1. Classification (NCBI taxonomy): domain Eukaryota; kingdom Fungi; phylum Basidiomycota; class Agaricomycetes; order Agaricales; family Mycenaceae; genus Mycena; species Mycena metata. The sequence continues at coordinate 51,778 of JARKIB010000272.1, read as the reverse complement.
CTTGAACTACTGCACAATCATCATGGAATCCGTAGGGTCGATTAGTTGTATGAATAACATGTAACTACCACAATTGCAATAAATAAATATCTATTATCTGCCTCCGGCTTATCACACTATGTGTATTCGTCGCCGCAAAGAGCAGGACGACGGTAATGCAGCGCCCGCGACTTTCGAGACTGTCAACTGCCGCTGCATGGCCGGATTCACTCGACTTGACCGTGTTTACAATAATACGACTCCGAGTCTTCACTGTCGATGTAATTCCACCTCCTCGAACCCACCCGACCTCGAACAACCAAAGCCCTTGCGTCTCTATCGCGCCCCGATTAAAGTCACGATTTTCTTCTCTCCAGGCAAGCGATTGCCTTTTATAGTAATCCTCTTTCCATAAACGGACTCGCTCCGCGATTTTGCAAAACAGACGAAACTGCCCCTCAGTGACTCGTCAAAGTAGGGCGGGGTAGGTAGCGCCACGCTGGAGTGGAATTACACGAGAAAGCGACGTTGCGTGTCGAACAATTCGTGTCGCAGCGAATTTTGAATTCGCCGCTTGAGAAAGTGGAGAACGCGCAGCCCACTGGCTCAGAAACGGGAGGAGGGGGCAGCGCAAGTCACCGTGAGCGCGAATTACACGAGAAAACCTCGCCTGGGGAAGATGTCCTCCTACCTAGCGCAGATTGTGGCCTCCCCTCCGCCTCCTCCTTCTGAAATTCGCATTCAATCCAATCTTACAGACAGCAGTCACAAATGGGTATAACACAATTCCCGCTACCAATACCTACATCTAGAGCGACGTAGACATAGACATACAGAAACGGTATGTAGGCGAGCGGCGACGCGGAAAGGTCGTGTGAGACGAAGGACGCAAGGACGCACGCTCTGCGTGCCAGCGTATTGGTTATGAAAGTATGTAGAGGCATGGATACGTAGGTGGGTGAAGCCGGTAGTGGAAGTAAAAGTAAGAGTAAAAAAGAAATACGAGTCGGTCGATTCTGAAATATGCAGAGGCGGGAATGGGAGAGGATGCGTAATAAGCCCAAGGAGGTAGCGAGCGGAACGCGCCGAGGCGCTGGTGGATGGGTGTCGGTGGGTGGGGGTAACAAGGTCGGGGATGGATAATACGAGCGAGTTATGGGTGGGTCGGTGGGGAATAACAAACAACAGCGGTCGGGGTAGGTACAGTGGGTGCAGTCGGGATCGAATCGGGGAAGCCAAAATCGAGGAGCCAGTCGGGGTAGAGAGCCAGTCGTCGTCGAAGGGGTGGGTGCAAGATATGGATATGTGCATCGAAGAGCAAGGCGTCTGCGCAATGGCTCGCACCACGCACACGCATGCGGGTCACGCCTGTTGCCCGCCTTCATCTCCTTCTCCTACTTGTTCTTCATCTCTTCTTCATCTCAAGACGAGCGAGCGATCGATCTACCGACTCAGCCTCGCCCCCGGCCCCGCGCGAATCAACGGCGCCGCCCCGCCCAGTACCTCCCCGCTCTCGCTCCCGCTCGCCGACCCCGCGGCCTCCTCTTCGGGCTGCTTGTACAGCACGCGCATGCCGGTGTTCTTGAGCGTTGGGACGACCTCGGCGCCTGAGGTGTGCTTGGTGGAGGACGAGGTGTGTTTCTTCTTGGTGGCGTAGGCGCGGAGCATGGCGTCGGGCGACATGGTGGGCGCGGACATGGGCATGGCGAAGGGCGAGGCGGGGGCGGTGGCGTTGGGGGTGCCTGCGGAAGAAGAAAAAGGTTAGCGTCGTGAGATGGAAAGAGAGGCAGGAAAGACGGAGGAAATGAGGGTACGCGGGAAAATAAAGAGAGGTCTGGAAAAAGCGAAGAGCAGGGACGGTACGTGCGGGCTAAAGTATATGAGGGAGTAGAAGCAAGTGTCCGTGGAGGCAAGTACGAGACGAAGAGAAGGGAAGTATGTGCTGCGAAGGCAAAGGACAAGTTGACGTCGATCGAGTACCGCAGAACGCGATGAAGCAAGTACGTAGTGCAAAAAAAAGGAAAGACGATCCCAAAAAGACAAAGACAAAAAAACCAGACTCACTGTTGAAGCTGCTCGCCGCCGGCGTTCCGGGGTACGCAAACACTGTCTCCGCAACGGGCGGCGCGAAGAGGTAGTCGCCGCCTTCCGAGTCGGCGTCGTCGGCGCCGGTGCGCATCACTGGGGAAGAAAGGGAGGTTAGTATGAGGGTATTGATGGTAGGGAAGAGAGGGAGGAGGGAAGGGTAAAGGGGAAGCTCGGACATGCAGACGGGGCGGACGAGGACAGGGATACGGAGACCAAGCCCGTCGTCGCCGCTGCCTACATGCGCGAGGACGACGAGAGTCTCGATGGGCGCCAAAGGTCGGACTCTCCCAGAAAGGGAAGTGACGACACAAAAATCCGGAAGGAAGAAGCTCCTCGTGCGCGGGTAACGCCGACAAAGCACCAGAGGCGCGACGAGATCCTCAGGCAGCGTCCCCGCCTCGTCGTCCGCACGGGTCGACATTGAGACGGCGGACAGCGCCTCGATCGCGCGCGCGCGCAGCAGACGACGACACCTCCACATGCACGACGAAACCTCCATCGCGCGCGCACACATCTCCATCCTCATCCTCGTCGCAGCCTCGTGCAGCGGGGATGCCAAAGAGGCGGGCCACCGCCTGCATCGCTAGAATAACACCGCACGCGAAGTCGACATCAACGTCTCCATCCCCCGCGCGCGCAACGACCTCCATCTCCCAAACGGCTTCGACCACGACATCGTATCGCGGTCGCCCTCGCGCACCGCGCCCTCCATTTCCCAAAAAACGCCGCACACGCCGCACGCACATGCACACACGGGAGCATGCATGACCTCCGTCCTCAGCGCACGCACGACCATCGCCGCCATCTCACACACTCGCAGCCGCCGCGCTGAGCCGCGTCCCCGTCCTGCGCTCGCGCATCACCATCTACATCTCCCAAATGGCTTCGACCCAGCTTCGACGATATCGCACCAAACTGCGTCCCCGTCCTGCGCTCGCGCACCGCCGCCTCCATCTCCCAAAAAACGCCGCACGCCGCACGCACACCACGACCTCCCCCTCCTCCCCGCGCGCACGACCATAGCCGTCGACGCCAGGGCCAGCACGACCTCCCTCCTGCACGCGCGCGCACCACCATCCACATCCCCGTCTTCTCGACCGTGTACGCCTACGCGGCGACGAGGACCACCACCAGCTCCGCCAACGTCCACGCCCGAATCCGCACCGCGCACTCTCCCCACCCGGTGGACGACGACCACGACCACATCGTCCGTCTCGCACGCAATGTCGACGCCGCTCGACCACAGCCCTGCCTACGAACGCACGACGCTACTCGCTCGCCGACCACAGCGGTGCCCACGAACGAACGCACGACGGCGCTCGTTCGCCCCGCCTGCCCACGACGCGCCCGCCAGCCGCACATTCAAAAAAAAAAACAAGAAAAAAACGACTCACTGCTCAACGCCCCAAACACCTCATCCATCTCCCCGTTCCCGCCCACGAAGCCCGAGTTGCGGTTCGCCGAATTGGCGGAAGAAGAGTGCGAGCCGGAACGCGTCATGCGGCGGCGGATGTCGTCGGGGGTGAGCGTGAGCTGGGGAAAAGTTAGCACTCGAATTAAAAGACGAGGGGATGAGATGAAAGACGCAAAGGCGATAAAAATAGAAGACGAATCAGGTCGAATTGGAGAAAGTCCCCAAAGAAAGAAAGGCAGGGTCACCAATCGCAAATCGCAAGTCGCAAGTCGAAAAGACGAGGAAAACACCAAGCACCAAGCCCGCGTCTCCCGCAGGGACGACGGACGGACGCAGCGCCGTCGCCGTCTTCGTCCCGCCCAGAAAACAAAACGTGCACGAAAAACGAAGAGACGCGGGCCCCGCGGTAAAAACGCGCCGCCCGCTCGACGGCGTCTCCGAGTCGAAAGAAATGACAAAGTCGCCCAGGCGCACGAACGACGAACGACGAAAGAGACGAAGCACGCGGATGTCGTGGTCACCCTCGCTCTCCGAGGCCACGAGCGGCGAGAAGCGGCGAGGAGGATAAAAACACACGGACGGAGAAGGTAAAGGGAAAAAACGATGTAATGTAAATCGAATCCACGTCGGCGGGGAACCTCGCGACGGGCAGCGGGCAAAGAAAGAAGAAGGGCACGACGGGCCACGACCAGCATGCGCGCAGATAGAATCATCACCCAGTCGCACAGATCCGAGCGTACGAGGACGCACATCGTTCGCGAGGACGCGCCATGTCGAATCGGAGCAAGTCCCCGAAGAAAGAAAGGCAAGCCCAAGCAAGCCCGCAAGAAAATAAATCAAAAAAAAAATCACAAGGTCCACGAGGACAACGGACGGACACGTCGCAGCTCTTGAACGAAGGGGGAAACCCGACAACGAGCGAGGACGGACGCGAGCAGTCCGCGCAGCAAGAAATAGAAAACCCATAGAAACAAAGAAATCAGCACTCACCGGCCCCGCAGTCTGCCTCGGACTCGTAAACGCGCTAACCCCACCACTCTCACTCCCACTGCTTGCATAGCCACTATACAGCGGCGCGGGCGCGCCAAACGTATTAACCGCATACGCGCTGTCCGCGCTCGGCTCGTACGCGCCCACCACCGGCGAGGTCGAGTAGGAGTACACGGGCGCGGCCCCCGGCGAGGGGAAACCGGAGTGCGGCGTGGGCGTCGTCGGGCTGAAATACGATCCCGCGTTGGCGTCGTACGCCGCGTCGAACTCGTTATTGCCGGACGACATGTCGGGGTAGTTGATAGTGTGTACGCGACCGGTGGGGGAGACGGATTGGGCGCCGTACCCGCCGTCCACGCCCTCCACGCGCTCGCCGCTGCTCCACGCCGACGCGTTGGCGTACACGCTCTGTCCGTGTCCCGCGCTCGCCGCGTAGTTCGAGTTGCCCGAGTAGGTCGAGGGCGCAGTAGCAGAGTACGTGCTAACGCCACGATCCCCAAACGCGGAAATGCGCGACGGCGAAGGCAAAGCAGGAACGGGCGGCGCCTCGCCCTCCACGAAATCGTTGTACGTAGAGGCGGTGTGGAATGCGCGGCTGCCGCGGCTGTACACGGACGCCGAGCCCACGCTGGGGCGCGGGTGCGCCGCGTCCGCGAACGACACGGCGCGCGAGGTGCGTTCCGGCGGGGTGGCATGCGTACGCGGGCGCCGTGCTCCGACGCCGACGCCGACGCCCGAGCCCAGGGAGGTGCGCGGCAGGTCCTTCTCGCTGATCTCGATGCTCCCCCTGGGCTTCTCGCCCATGACGACGGGCTCGCCCTCGACCGCGCCGGGGGTGATCGCCCCAAACGCAAAGATGCTGTTGCGCGAGTGCGCGATGGATTGGCGGACGGCCTCTTTGGCGCCGCCGGGGGTGATGCTCTTCCAGTCCGCGCTGATAGTGCTCATGCGCTTGTCGAGCTTCTCGCTCCAGGCACTGCGCTTGGCGGCGCCCTTTGCGCGCGAGACCTTGAGGTAGGCGAGGACGAGGAGGAGGACGAAGAGGAGGGGGAGGAGGACGGCGGCGGCCTTTTTGCCGGCGGAGAGGGAGTGGGAGGAGACGCCGGAGACGACGGTGGTGGTGCCGCCGGTGCTTGAGCCGCCGGAGAGGTCGGCGGCGGCGGGGACGCCCGAGGCGGGGGCGGCGTAGGTAGCGGTGAAGACGGGGCCGGCGGGGATGGTGCTCAGGAAGGGCGGGGTGCCCGCGGGGACCACCATTAGCTGCAGGCTGCAGTGTGCGGTCGAGTTCCACCATTTGGGCTGGAGGGCGAGGGAGTGCGAGTCACCGGCGTAGGGGACGCCGGACCATTTGTGCATGATGGGTAAGGCGGCGCCGGGGGCGTACAGGTACACGTCGACGAGGGAGGGCGGGCCGGGGAAGCAGTTGAGCGACGAGTCCCACGTTACGTTCAGGGGCGACAGCGAGTCCACCGTCGAGCCCAGGGCGGGCGAAGAGTAGAACCCTCCCGTCGCGCATTCTGCTAGGAGTTAGCACAAGCCTTGTACTCAGAGGGGCAACGCACTTGGGTCAACGGTACTTGCATCCGCGCGCCTGGTCCTGGTGGTACCGGGGGTGTGGCGGAACGGCGCACCGGCCTTGCCCATTCTAAAGTGTTCAAAGCCCATTATTCTTTCTTTCTTTCTTGCTTTTTGTTAACGAGGGGGATGCGGCTCGCTGGACGAGTCGACTAGAAAGGGGCGATCGAGATAAACTCCTGCCGAGGGGGAGGGTGCTCGGAGGAGAGAGAGGTTGTCCGGAGGCGTGAGGGCCGTGGACGGGAAGGAGCGTGGGGGTCGGGGGACGACGACGGTGGGGAGAAGAAAGCAAGTGCTTGGTGTCACGCCTGTCACAATACACGATGGGCGATCAGTGATGTGTCGTCTGGGCGTCTAGGCAACCTCTCTTAGCGCTTGCTTCCGTGGTCGGCCTCTGGAGTGCACCTCGACGAGGGGAGCAGCAGAGGTGGCTTTATAGGCGTGGCCCGCTCGAACAGCGTGCTAGAACGCAGGATGCTTGAGGTAAAGCCGGTAAAGTAGGGCTATTACGCGCACGCCATGTGCCTTGGCTGATGATCGACAGATGGATGAAACGCAGTTGTGAACAGTGTCTTGTTGAGCTGTCCGCGCCTCAAATTAGTGTCACACCCGCCCGATTCCTTGCAGTACCAAAGTCCTCAATTCCAAGGGTAAGAACCAACACCCGGTCGCACACGGCGTGCACCTGCCTTCAATGAGTGTCTTCCGAAGAATAAATAGTGACAGCTCAATCGCAAAAGTCTATTCAGTTCAACGCCGGGTTGGCTTCCAAGCTAGAGTCGCAGAACATTGCCCGGTATCACTAACTCGTATTCAGTCCAACGGCGCATTGGTTTTCAAATAGAGTTCCCCAAGACGCGTTAGGTGAGTTCACAGCACAATTTCGTTCTCATAAACCACCCCGCTTTTTGTAAGGTATTATCACACCTGTCGCACATGGTGTGCACCTGCACTCAATTGTCCTATGCGATTGAATACCGCAGGACTCCCCGTTCGACTCGGGGTCGGGTGATACGATCGAGTGACCCGTGTTTTTCCTTTTGCTTCCTTTCTGACCTGGGGCTAATATCGACACAGTTTATCGAACCGAACCATGGTCATCGTCTCCCTCCATCCATCAAGCTTCCGAGGCGGTTTCGAGGCGCTGGGTGAGTTGGATTATCGATTCACGCAGCACAATTTCGTCCTAATAAAACGGCGCACATTTGCAAGATACTGCGCACCCGGGGCACAGAGGGGTGCACCTGCTTTCAATAACAGTGAACTGTGTGATACCTGCAGGACCCCCCGTTCGACTCGGGGTCGGGTGATTCAGGAGTGCAAAGGATTCCCTTTTCTGTCTTTCTTATTCGTTTTATTTTCTTCCCGGCGAACAATACGACTGGTCATTTAAGGATGTGTACCGTTCAGTCGCCTGGGATCAGGTACCCTTAAGTCGTTCCGCCCAGGTGAGTCTAGCGGTTCATTCAAACTTGCTTCAACTAACGCGCCTTCTGCAGGATATGAACACCCGGGGCACACGGCGTGCGCCTGCACAAAGTTCGACAACTGCTTGTTGGTGACGCGGGACCCCCCGTTCGACTCGGGGCCGGGTGATTCTCGTCATCCTCTTTTCTCTTCTTGCCCAGCGTGATGTTGTCGACAGATATTCAACGATACTTCAAGATTTCGATGCGCTGGGTGAGTTCAACCATCGACTCAACCAACAGTTTCGTTCTCATAAACTCCCCCCTCTGCTGTAAGGGATAACACACCCGGGGCACATGGTGTGCGCCTGCACAAAGTGTGGTAGTTGTCTAATTGTGACGCAGGTTCCCCGTTCGACTCGGGGTCGGGTGATATGCAGTTCAGCCATTTTTTGTTTTTTTTGGCGCCGTTCTCATACAGCGCTAAAGGGGGGGGGAATACCGACACAGTTAAACGGCGCGTTGCTTTCCAAACCCTCGAAACTTCGATCAGACGTGTTAGGTGGGCTCAACCAGCACAATTTCGTTCGGATAAAAGTGCTCGCCTTTGTCAGGTATAACACACCCGGGGCACAGAGGTGTGCGCCTGCGCAAACTACACTTGTTCCATGGAAAGTTGAAGCAGGTTTTCCTGTTCGACTCGGGCCCGGGAAATAATGCGATCTCTTCCGTTCTTTTTTTTCCCCCCAGCCCAGCGCCATGCCAATCCTACTGACGAACAATGTAATTAATAGCCGGGCTCGGTGAGACTACGCGAGCTCTAAGGTTGATTCAAAAGGCCGACGTCGTCTCAAGCCAACGAAGATTCACCACATAAATCGGCCCGCGTTCTGCAGGATAGGAACACCCGAGGCACAGAGGTGTGCACCTGCACTCAATTACAATAAACTCTGCGGTACCTGCAGGCCCCCGTTCGACTCGGGGCCGGGTGATTCTCGTCATCCTCTTTTCTCTTCTTGCCCAGCGTGATGTCGTCGACACCTGCCGTTCGGAATACGACTCTCAACGGACGATATTCAACGATACTTCAAGATTTCGATGCGCTGGCTGAGTTCAACCATCGACTCAACCAACAGTTTCGTTCTCAGAAACTCCCCCTCTGCTGTAAGGGATAACACACCCGGGGCACATGGTGTGCGCCTGCACAAAGTGTGGTAGTTGTCAAATTGTGACGCAGGTTCCCCGTTCGACTCGGGGTCGGGTGATATGCAGTTCAGCCATTTTTTGTTTTTTTTGGCGCCGTTCTCATACAGCGCTAAAGGGGGGGGGAATACCGACACAGTTAAACGGCGCGTTGCTTTCCAAACCCTCGAAACTTCGATCAGACGTGTTAGGTGGGCTCAACCAGCACAATTTCGTTCGGATAAAAGTGCTCACTTTCTTGAGAATACGAACACCCGGGGCACAGAGGTGTGCGCCTGCGCAAACTACACTTGTTTGTTCCATGGAAAGTTAAAGCAGGTCTCCCCGTTCGACTCGGGGTCGGGTAATGGTAAATTTTCTTTCCAATAAACTGCCCCGCGTTCTTGTCGAAATGAACACCCGAGACACATGGTGTACACCTGTGACGTCCCGTCACCTCTCGGAATATCTGAAGCAGGTTTCCCCGTTCGACTGGGGGTCGGGTCATTGTCGTTATTCGGCCGTTTTTTATTTGTCGGCGTTCAATTCTCATCCAACATTGACCGCTACATCGTATTCAGCTCAACGCCGGCGATACATCAGCTGGTTCCCAAGCTTGAGACGTGTTAGTGAGTAAACCAGCACGATTTGGTTCCAACAAAGCGGCTCACTTTCTTGAGGATATCAGCACCCGGGGCACAGGGTGTGCGCCTGCACGAAGTATGACAGCCACCTCGCTGGTGACGCGGGACCCCCCGTTCGACTCGGGGGAGGGAGATACGCAGTTCAACCATTTTTTCTCTTTTTCGTCACCCTTCTCATGCAGCGCCCGACGTCGAAGAATATCGACACGGTTCAACGGCGCGTTGCTTTTCAAGCCCTCGAAAGTTCAAAAAACGCGTTAAGTGAGTTCAACTAACACAGTTTCGTTCTCATACAACGGCTCACATGTTGTAAGGTATAACACACCCGAGGCACAGGGTGGGCGCCTGAACGAAGTATGAGAGTGATCCTACTGGTGACGCGGGATCGATATCCCCCGTTCGACTCGGAGCCGGGTGATGCGGAAGGTGGGCGTTTGCTTTTTCTTTTTCCATGCCCCAGCGCCACTTTGTCACTCACTGGGCCATTCAACGATGATATTGACACGGTCCGACAGATTATAGTAATTTCGCGATGCTGGGTGAGTTTTACGATGCATCCAAACCGCGCAGTTTCTTGCTAACGGTCACATTTTGTAAGGTATAGCACACCCGAGGCACAGGGCGTGCACCTGACGAAGTTCGATTATCTCCTGGTGACGCGGGACCCCCGTTCGACTCGGGGTCGGGTGATTTGCGTTGTTTGCTCGTTTGTTTTCTGTTTTGTAGGTGTTCTCATCCAGCGCTGAACCTCGAAGATGTTGACCACCAACTCATATTCAGTTCAACCGTGGTGGCCCATCCGTAGGGTCTCAAGCTTGAAGGTCTCGACGCGTTGGGTGAGTTCGAGCAGCAATTCTCTTTCAACGAACTGCCCCGCTTTCTCGTAGATATGAACACCCCGTTACACCCGGGACACACGGTGTGCACCTGCCTTCAATGCGGCGACGCTCGTGCATTTGTTGTAATGCAGGCGCTACTGAGCTTTGCAGTTCGGCTACCGGGGCTCTCGGGTCCTCATATCTTTGGCCTGCGGCTACTGGACAAAACTCTGTTTGCTGATGATCTTCGGCAACAAACAGATCATCGCGGCTGTAATACTACCTGTAACAGCCGGACACAGATGTTCAACGTAGTATGTGAGCTCTATGAATATTTTAGAATATTAATGGTTACCGATCTACCTCTTCCTCGCATAACATCATGCCTTATTTTGAAGAGTGCGGAACTTGAGCGCTTGAGCGCTTGAGACTCGGGACTTGAACCTGTATTAGCTTGAAGAACGTGTGGATCGAGAGAACTTGAGGACTCTTGAGGTGATGTGAGGGAAGAAAGGGCGGGGAACGGTTGCGGACTTGGCGGTCCTTATATTGCCAGAACATCCATGAGAAATTTACCGAGTTTCCATGTGAAACAAGAGCTTTCTGTAGAGTGATGTAGATAGAGGGGTCCTATGTGGCGGGCAGCTTCGATGTAAAGCGGGGCTTGCTATGGTGCTCTACAGACAAGTGTCGGCTCTACCCGGTGCTAAGCCAAAGGCATTTCCAGATGAGTATGTTCATGGTGTTGAAAGATATCATGGTTTTTGCAGAGAAATTCTCTTGACTTGACCTTTGCTCAACAGTGGGTAGCAAAACAGGGTCCCGCAGTAGTCTTGCGCCTCAACGCGGAAGATGAGGCCTGAGGGTTTGGGAAGGGAAAGAAATTGCGGCTCCGAGTCATTGATCCGCCCCTGATCGCTTATCAGATCATTACGTCACGGATCCGCACTTACAACCCCCGCAGACGCCACGTCGACAATGGCGACAAGCGCAAACGCAGCCTTCAAGACTCGCGCGTGGATCCGACACTCACCCGCTTGCAGAAGGCCCGAATGTGCCTTGTTGCCCTTCAAGAGCAACTGGATGGCGTGGTGTTTAACTGATGCGCTTTTAAATACAAGGCCGGTGCGCGCATAATTCTGGATGCTGTCTTACTCGATGTCGTTAAAATATGCGCCGACGGCGATGCTAAATTTCCGGTCGCTATCCTGCCCGAAATGCGGATCGCGTCGGGGGATGGGATCTTATTAAAGAATCCTACTACATCCTTTGAGATGTGGCTTACTGGATCCGTTGATTATGCGATGTGTACCTATGAAAACGAGAGTGAATGGCAGGGTGCGATCTTTTCAACGGTCCCGCTGCAAGTACTGGCTTCTCACATTCGGGTCCTTTAGGCCGCATTCTGAACGCCGATGTTCATGATGTCGGACGTTTACCGCGTTCGAAGATCTTCCTCACGATCATCGAGGGGAAGCGGCTCGAAGATAAAACACTATATAAGTTCATGCCGGAGGCAATCTCCCAAGCAGCTGCATTGTGCGAGGCTACCAGGTACTTTCTTTCTCCCCGCCGCCCACGTACCCTCACCATCGTTCTCAGGTCCACAGCCGTCAGATTTTGTCTGGCCGATGGCCGCAAGTGGATCTTTTCGGTATTCGCCAAAGACGATCGAGGGGCAAGAGTCTCTTACGAAGGGAATGTTGTCTCGATATTGGAACCCAGATTCGATGCGGAGGGTGGAGACACTGCGTGGGAGCAAAGCATTCACCAGGTTGTGGAAATCGTTTATCATTGGGTGTGCGTTATTTCAGCGCGAGGTTCCTTGCTTACACAGATGATGACAGCTAGTTACCGAGGAACATCCTCTGGCGGACGCGCTCTATCGGCTGGAGGACCAATGCACGGTAAGATTTGTTGCTATATCTTTCTCATCGTCTACATATACGGCGCCCGGATTCAGTTCGATGCCGAAGTTGCAATCCACTCTTAAGCTCACATGCAGTCAAAATTACCCTGTATCGGCTGCCCCGGTGGTCCATTGAAAGAACTTTGATTGTGAGGAGCTGAAGTCCCTCTGCAGTCTACCGTGATCTCAAGATAAATTACCTCTCTCCCTATGGGAAGAAGGAAAGCAGCGAAAGAGCGCAAAAAAGTAGAACGTCGCCGGCGCAGCCAGTACGAGAAATATTTATGGCGATTAGTGCTGGAAAGATGTATCTGACACCTGGAGGTTCGAAGAGATCATCACAGCCCCCATCTTTGCTTCAGCAAGTCCGAGCCGCGCTCCGCGAAGGCATAGGTTGCTGCCTGTGTATGCCCCGCCGGCACAATGGGCTGTCATTACTTAGTACTTGTGTGGAATGCGAACGACGAACAAGCGAAACTCACCACCACCGACGCGTCAATGACGCTCAGGCCCACCGCGCCTTTCACCTGCAGGTCCGGATCGACTACGCCGTAGCGCGCACCGCGGGCGGACATCCCGGCGGTCCCCACCATGTGCAGGTTCGGGGCCGCCATGTTGCGGATCGTGGTTTCGAGGTCGGCGGAGCTCAGGTTGGCGAGATTCGGCGTCATGGCACCGAGGAACCCGCGCCATGCGGGAGCACTGACGAAGCGCTCAGCGAGCGAGATACCATCGCGCATCGCGAGTAAGTCCCATTCGTTGGAGAAATACCCCGGGTTGATAAGCGGGGGCGCGAACGGGTCGCTGCTGTTGATCACGACTGAGCCGCCTACAACAAGTACAGGAACTCAGCGGGCTGCGGAAAAGGGATGAATGAACCGGAAATCACTCACGGCTGACGGGGCTGACGACGGCAACGAAGATACTCAGGGAGTTCCCTGGGGTCTGCGAATGAATGAGGAAGTGAGTGTGCGCACGAAAGGCCAATTAAAGCGCTGAGGGTTGAGTAAGTATTGAAGACGCACCTGCCCTCCAGGAACGAACGAGAACTCAAGATGCGGCGCGTCTGGCCCAGCCGCGGGGTCGGCGTGCACGCCGAACGCGGGCGACCCGCGCGGAAGACGCGCCCACCCCAGGTGCGTCATGTCGCCCGAGTCGACGAACGGGCCGGTGCGCGAGGCGTTCCACTGCGCCAGGCCCTCCGCGAAGCGCGTCGCGTTCTGCCGGAGGGAGTCGAATGTCACGATGTCGGTGGGGGTGGAGGTGGCGTTGAGGGCCCATTGGAGGATCAGGAGCGGCTGGTCGGAGGCGTTCTGCCCGACGCTCGGGAGGTCGAGGATGGTTGGGATGCCGAGGGCGCTGAGCGTTGAGTGGGCACCGATCCCCGAGTTCATGAGGATCTGCGGACTGCCGATTACGCCACCAGAGAGGACGATCTCCTTTGCCGCATGGGCGACAAAGAAAGATTCTCCTATGGGAGATAGTCAGTCGACGTACCCTACCTCGCCTGATGGATGCAAACCGTATCTAAACTCCACCCCGCCGAAGGTCGGCTTCCCCTTCTTCTGTGTTGCATTGACGAGTTTCGACACCTGTGCATGCAAAAGAACATGTAGATTCTGCCGTTGAATAAACTTAGGCGCGAAATACCCCGTCGCTGAGGTGCTCCGCTCCCCCCCACCAATAGTAGATTGCACCCACGCTATATATATTTTCGCGTCAGTCATGAATCGATCTGCACAATTCACAATGCTCGTGCAGACGCACAAACTCCCAACTCGTTCCCCGAATTTGGGTCCAAATTGAAAGGGAAGTCATCTGGAAGCTCCTTGGTCGTTTGGATGATCTTTCCCTCGAAGAACGGCAACGCGAAGCCAGTGAGGCTGACGGATATTGGGCCGTTGGTTCCATGGACATGGGGATTGAACTGCCCCCGGGTATCATGCTGGTCCGCCGGTGGGGACCATTTTTCCGTCTTATGAGTTTCGTGAGTTGTGATTCAACCCAATAACCGCTATCTGTTGAATGGAGCCACGTACCTTGAGGAAGTAAGGGAAGAGTTGGTTCCAGGACCAACGGGCGTCACCGGACAACTCCGCATAACGGTCGAAGTCCGCCGCCGCGCCTCTGGTATACGCCATACCGTCTGAACGTATGGTTAATATGGCGGCCGGCAACGGAGATACGGAGAGGCATACTGTGCGCACTGCATCCCCCCAGTATGAACGCTTATCGATTCCAGAGTGAGTGAGTATCGCCCTCGGCCTGGGCCACACAGGAAACTCACCCCGGTTATACAATACAGACCGCCCATTGAACCCGGGAATTGGCGTCGTTGTGTAGTCTGCGATGCGTGGTCAGTCATGAGTCTAGAATCCCGAAAAGATGTACTTACTCCAGCTGTAGGTGGGGTCTAGGAACATTTGAGTGGAGAGGAACGGAACCTCCGACTCGAGGACTCCGATATTTCTGTTCCGGTGAAGTCTACGACAGAATGTCATGGATGTACATACTTACGATGGCCCGGCCTCCAATACAAGCACCGACACAGGCCCCCGGTCACTCGGCCCTAGGTCGGTCCGGAATAGAGTAAAACTAGGGCGAAAATTTCGATTTTTGGGTCCGGGATATAGAGTAAAACTGCCCCAAAATCATCAAGGTCGGTCCAGGATAGAGTAAATCTGCTGGGCTGGAGATTTTTTTTGAGCTCGACTTTGACCCAGGAAGAAGCCAAACATCCACGGGGAGACGTCAAGAGGGCACAGAAAGCGTTCAGCGAACGCCAAAACGCAGTCGGCAACGCGGGGAGGCGCAAAAAGGGCACGGGAAGGTGCGACGGCCAAAAAAAAAGCGGCAAAATGGGCGTGGGAAAGAAAATTCGGTCCGCTATAGAGTAAAACTGCCCTCAACGGCCAAATTTTCATAGAGTAAAAGTCTGGGTTCTGGCGGACCGACCTAGTAGGTAGTGACCGGGGGCCTACCGACACGTGTGGGTTCTCCGAGAGGCGATTGGCAACGACGTTGCCCGCGGTACCCCCTGGAGGTGAGGGTCAGTTTAGGGTAGTGATTTCAGCGGGATGGTGATTTCAGCGGGATGGGTCGTACCACCCGCTATCACAAAGTCGTAGTGCAAACCAGGGAGGTCGGAGACGTCTTCGTACAACTTGCACAAACCGACTGTGCTGAGGACGGACAGGGCGAAGAACGTGGGCAAGAGCATCATCGCGTTGGCGGATCCCAGTTTACGTGTCCTTTAAGTACCGCATATAGCACGTTATTATCGCACTTAATGCACGGTTTTTGACGGTGGGAAACATACCGACTGCCATTTGGTGACGTCGACCGTGACGACGGCTTGTGTGGGTTTGGTCTTGAACGACTTGTGAACGACCTTGAATTATCGGGCCGGCGAGTCAAAGGGAGTAGTCGTGAAGACGAAGTGTGTTCTGCTTCCCCTACCTAAGACTAAGGCTTCACCTATGATTTACTTCTGAGTCGTCAGGCTGGTGAGAAGAAATGATAAGCAACTGCACAGACCACGGGGCATTTCAATGTGGGTAATTAGTCCGAAGCCGGGCCGAAATGCCCGTCGAGATTGTCGCTACTGGAAAGTAGAATTTAAACGGACGGCTGGCGAACGCTGAATCGGGAGCGCGACGGCGTCGTGACGTCGTGGGAGGAAGCAAGGGTGAATTATTCTTGGCGTACATTTATAATTTCACTTTCATTCCTTCTCTCCTCTCTTTGCAAAATTGAAACGTTGTCGGCCACATGTGGGTTTCCAGCAGAAGACGAGTGCAGAAGGATTTCATATGGGATGTTGAACAGCGTGCTGGATCCTGCGACCGGGGGAAAGGCAGCTCTTGTGCTTCCATGTGGTGAGCTTGGCACGCCGCACGCGGCAGATGTAGAGACACTAAAGGCCAAGATTCCCATCGCCAGGAACGGATAGGGCTCCGGGCCGTCCGTCCCGTCAGACGGCCGGTTGAGAAACGGCCGTTTTTTCGCGACGGCCTGGTCAACCCGGCCGTCACTGAGCGCGCCAAGAGGCGCTGACGGACGGGACCCGTCCGTCAGACCCGTTACGGCCGTCGACGGGTACAAAGTTTCTCACGGGAGTCAAATAATCACAACTGGTAAGAGTCTGTGATCCAGTGAGCATTTGGTTCATACCTGTTCATACCCAGCACTTCTTAAAGGGAAGAAATCACTGTAGCGGTATGAAACGGTTTGAATTCCATTTAAACGGGTCAAATTCGATTATTTCTGACATGTGACTGTGATGTTACAGGGTGGCTTACGTTTAGTTTTCCGCTTCGCGTCCAACTCTGTCCAACTCATGTCGGGAACCTGTCAGCAACACTCACCCGAACACTTAATCCATGGGGCGCAGATCCGGGATGAAACATTCGACGCTTGCCGCTGCTTGCCGAGGTGCCGAACTCACCAACCCGTCCACCCGTCAACGGCCGGGGCCGGGCTACCCGTCAACGGGTAGGACCCGTCCCGTACCCGTCCGTCAGAGGGTAGGTGCCCCTGCCGCAACGGACGGGTCGGTACCCGTCGCGACGGGACCCGTTCCCGTCAGCGACGGCGACGGCCCGGAGCCCTAGGAACGGAGGACTCTGTAGACATTTACGGATAATTCTATTGAAAAACCCGGGGTGCAGGCAGAAACCCCCCCTTACTCGGAAACCCACGAATTATTGAACTTTTGGGGGTTTCTCCGTGATCCAGGCCTCCGGCCGAGACAGAAAGTGTACACCAGAGGAGCTGCCCCAGAGAGAGGTTGTGAGGGTGGTGTTGAGGGATCTTACTTGCTGCCGCTCACTTGTGGCTCACCGGCCGAAGATGAAGTGCGGCATGGTTCCGGCACTGACGGCACCGCGGTTTCCTGTCCTCGGAACCCGACCCGCGGGGCATTGACAGTCGGTTGCGTGAGCACAGTCTAAGAGTTTCACTCACGTGTTTGAACTGTGGGCGGTTGCAACAGCCAACACTCTCTCTGGGCGGATTGTTTGCCAGGGTAACCCGAGACTCCGCATCAAGCCGAGGATGCCGTATTATTTGTATTGTCTTCGCAGTGAAGTTCGCACAATGAGTTTTGCTCAACTGTTCTGCCTTGCGTAAGCAAGCTGCATCTTAATTCCTGACTGTAAATCTATCAGATATCAATGTACCGCCTTGGGTGAGCTTCACAAGCATATGAATCGGCTGTACCCGGCCGTGCCGCGCGATGCCCCACCACGGCACAATGCGCCTGCTCAAAGGAGAAAATGATGTGGGCCGTACAGTGTTCTGCTGTTCCTTGATCCGCCACTTTTAATTGATCTTTACCTCTCGCCTCGGTCACCTTTGAGTCAAATCTAGTAGGCCATACTTTTTTATATGTGGGTCCCCATGTATAGTCCAAGATTTAGCCAAATCCGCCAGGTTTTGGTCGAGATCCAGTGGATCAAGGACTCGAGGAACAAATCACACCCAAACAAAAAAATCATTTCTCGAGTTCCTTAAGGCCCCTTTGTCGAGATTCCACCACAAGTATTCATTATAAATGTATTCAACAAGATATGAACCTGAGTTGAGGTCAAAAGACCTGAGGAATAGTGCAAACCAGAATGGATCAAGGAACCACAGTGGATCAAGGAACCGCAGAACACTGTAGGTATATTCTCAGTTCACAGTTATTTGAGCTCTCCTTCCACTTGCTTTCCACTGCCATGCTACAAAAATCCCAATTAGGCAGATCCCGGCGCGCGTCCGGCGGAAACCTGGGTTTCTGGATAGAATTCTATTTTTAAGTGGGGGTTTCTGCCTGCAACCGGGGTTTCTCAATAGAATTATCCGACATTTACACGCAGGAAGGAACTCAAAGGCACCAGAATATTAACAAATCGTTAAGTTTTTTACATAAGAACCACAGAACACGGAGTCGACCGGAGGAAGGAGTAAATAGGGCCGATCCCGGGAGTCCGTGCAGCTCCGGCGGTACAGAAAACGGGGACGTTCGCGAAAGAAGGCGGGTGCGATGCGGCGGTGAGCGCATCGGCGGTCTAGGTGTCTGCGAAAGCGGATGGAGATACAAAAGCATTAGGCTAGCAGAATCCGTAGTACGTGGTTGTTGGAAGAATCGTTGTGCGACGGCGATGGCCCGGCTGGTGGGAGGAACGAAGGAACACGGGCCGCCTACATAGTTGCTGCCCCGTTCTGTACCACACAATGTGTTGTGTCATAGCCACCGTGGCTATACTGTGCCATAGCCACCGTTCTGTGGTACAGAACAGAGCGGCAACTACACCGCCATTTGGGAGACACATAGCCGCCAGGTGCAGCCAACATGTGCCGCACATGTCGCCCGTGGCTGGCGGCCAGGTGACGGTGGACTGGCCGCTACGTTCAGTCGCCAATAGCGACATCGTGCCGCCACTTCCAGCTGGCAGTCAGCTGCAGAGCCACCTGGCACTCATACGTACGGCCATTTGTCCCAGTATATTATGCATTTTTTCGGTTTCGGTGCGCGAATTAGGAAACACGGATAAATTCTCAAGATCTCTACTTACTCTACCTGAATCTACCTACCGAACGTTTGACACGTCGAGGGGTCGAAAAAAATCCGGGATGCATGCGCTATGCGGAGGTTTGCAGGGTTTCATCTGAGGTAACATGCAGAAGGATTTGACCCTGCGGACGTGCACCTTGACGTTGTAATATTCAGGTCTTGAGGGACTTCTCCAGGCGGACGTGCACTAGGCTTGAGGGTAAGCTTGTATTCTGGTCTTGACGGACGATGGAGATTTGACGACTCGAGTTGACATGTTGGGGCAGCTTGGAGTTTTGATTCGGAATACTTATTGAGAGTGGGCTTGGTTGATGCACATCTGAAAAAAAAATCTGGTCTTGACGGACGATGGAGATTTGACGACTCGAGTTGACATGTTGGCGCAGCTTGGAGTTTTGACTCGGAATACTTATCGAGAGTGGGCTTGGTTGATGTACATTTGAAAAATTCGACCTGACGGCATAAGGTTGTGTCAGCTTGAAATCTTGACTCGACTCCGAATATTGAAGAAGTTGTAATGGATTCACTCGACGGTGGCACCGAGCTGAACCTTGGTACGGTGTTTTGGTAGTGGCTTGGTGTGCGAAGTCTGATTTGACGTTGCAGGCTGGTCGACGGCGGGAAGATGCGCAGTACTTGCACAGGCGCGTCGCCTTGGAGAGCAGACAATGATGCAGCGACAAGAGGGCTGGAAGGGTGGGGATCCAGAGGGAAGAGGAAAGCACATATCGAACGATTGTACTTGCCTCCGTAAGGTCTGCCTCGCGTCTCGATATTTGCCGGCCAGTGCCACCCAATACCTGGCGCCGCCGCGCTTTGACCACCGTCGCATCGCGGAGCTGAAAGCTTTGTGGAGACTTGGAGGGATTGTAGATTAGGTTGGACGCTAGGATATGTCGCGAGCATTGGACAGAGCACAAGAGCCTTGAAGAGGGACTCAGGGAGGGAGTAAAAGGGAGCAAGCGACCAACCAACACGTGATCTGTCAAACTCAATGTATCAACACGCCCAAACAACGCGTCTTTTGATTTCGACGTCCACTACTCGGCCCAGACGGAGAATTTCGAATGCCGACCCCGGAATTGCCGAACTACCACTACTGAATGGTTGGAACTTGGTACAGGTTACTTGATCATCTTCCGCAAATTCACAACTCGAAGTTTTCAAAATTCAAGGGTCGCTGGCATCTGACGCGGCCACTGGGAGCTTCAAGTTGAATGTTGCCGTGCCGGCTGCAGACGGCGACGAGTAGACTTGCGAATAGTGGTTTGGTTTTCTTACAGTTCTGATTTTAGGGGGAAATAATAGACTTGCTGTCAAGGTTGAAGTGTGCGCTCTCCGAGTCCAATTCAAGTTTTTATACCAATCTGGCTGACTGTACCGTGCGCCACTTCACTGTAACATATCTACTATGAGCAAGTCCACAACTTTAAATTTTATACGGATGCCGCAGCTGACGAAAACCGTGTTCGACATGTAGCAGGCCAGGTGTCAGACAACTGGGAAGGACAGATGGCTGAGACACCTGGTGGCCATCCAACTACCAGGTGAATACACATTTTGCCTCAGGTGTCTGCGGGGTGACGATGCCAGCTGCTCCCAACGTGGCTGCACTTTGGCGGTGTATGGATCCGCCGCGGCCAATGCGGTCCGGACGGCCCTGGATCGTGACCACATGAGCCTTCTTTTAATTCATCTTTCTCCTCTACCTCTCCCAATGCTGCTCACGACAGTCCTGTTCGCAACATCGCTACCTGTGTGTCTTGTGTCTTTGGCCTTGGGCGTACGCGCACCAGCGTTGCCCTCAGCATCCTTCCTCAATGGCAGGCGTGCAGCGAATGAATCGTATCTAGAGGCCCTGTCGGAGACGCAGCGCCAGGTCTTCGACTACGTTTTGGATGCGCTCGATGAAAATTTCAGTCCGCCTTTCCTCGTTAGTAACCGCTGGTACTGTCCCCTGGTCTTCTAATTTGCGATTTTACGAACAGTTCAACTCACCAAGATACTCGGCGTGGTACGCCGTGGGACTGCTGGCGCGGAACGGCAAGGGAGACGTTGCCACCGCGTCCGAAATTCTTAAAGATGTGTGAGCTATCAGAAAGGATCAGTTTATACTATGAAACACACATTGATTTCTTCCAGGATTTCATTTCAAGTATGACTCTCGATACCATTATAATCCCTTTGGTCATCAATGTTATCTAGTTCACCGACCCCACCACCAATTGGTACGGTACCTTCAAAGGTGCGCATCTCTTAGACCCGGCACTTTTATTTTAACTCGAAACAAGACGTACCGAATGCACCTGATCCAGGCGATGTGTACCCACCACGAGTATGTTCATTTTGGCTTATCTTCAATTCCAACACCTGCATTAATTTCGCAGCTCTACACTTCATACGACACTAACATAGGGCTCTTCGTGTGCACCTCGTTCATCATCATCATGGAGGAGTTCCAGCACATGTTGGAGCCCAGTCTGGTTACGCTCATAAAGAAGAGTATGTATAACGCAATTGTCGGCGATGGATATCGTGTTGGAGGCTTCAACGGTGACGGATACTCCGCTGGGGGCTTTATCGGCGACAACCGTGCGTGCGCCGTCTCTTCGATGTTATTCAAGTTCTTTCTGAAATCGCACAGTCTATCCGATATACAGCAACCCATGGTCGGTAGTTGTTTATTTCCTGGTAAATTATCCGATGGGCAGTCAGGTATATGCGTGTCATGGCGGCGACCTACGTTGGGAAAATGATGGGGGACACGAACATGTCATACTGGGGCGACCAATGGGCCGCTGAGGCAGTCGCGAACTTCAATTTGTACGGTACTCTCGCTGAGGTGCGCATTTATGGCCCATTTGCTACTAGGATACAATCCAATTCTGGAGGCAGTTCAACTGTGGGACGTATACAGGCGTGACGCTGTACGCACTCTCACTGTGGGGCTACATGCCAAAGAATTCAACCATCGTGAAACACGCCAAGGACATCATCGCGAAGACATGGACCTCCATCGGGATGTTTTACAATCCTACTTTGCACACGTTAGGGGGCCCATGGGATCGCACCTATGGTTATGACATGGTACTGAACCTGCCTTAGTCATCTGTTTGGGACGCACTCATTCTTGACAGAGAGCTTACTATGGAATTCTCGGCGGGCAGATGTACGTTGTGGGAAGGAAAATATTTGATTGAACTAATGGAAGCTAGTGCTGGGATTATTGGCGGAATCGAGGACGGGAACGCACCGCTCCCCAGGCCGATCGTTGGCTCAGAGCACTTCGGCGATGCTGCGGCCAACGTTCTGTGTGTTATCCGCATATCGTACCTGAGAACTCGACTTAAGGCTAAACAGGACACCCCTTATTGCGAAGTTCAACGACCCATATGTCCCAGCTGCCGCTCTCGCTCAGCTCAAGGGCCTGTCCACAAGTCACGCCTACTCCGCACAAGCGGTGTCCCCACCGTGGGACAACCCTACCGTCCCACGCAACTACACGTCTTGGACTGCACCGGGTCTGAGCATCGGTGCCATTGCATCTGACGAGAAAGTCATTGGCGGCGCGGCGACAAACCAGGCTGCGTACGTCCCCGCATCCATTATATGGAGCACGGGGAGTCAGACGGTATGGTTCAATGTCGGTCTCATACCCTTCATTTACACTGAGTACCGAATTAACATGCCATATAGATGTACCCGACGAGCGGCACGATCTCAGCGGCCGCATCGCACACGGGCCTCACAATTGCGTATCCAACGTCCGCCGCGTTTAACAGCACACTTACATCTAACGTGATGACATTCCTCTTCGGCGGCTTCCCACATCTGTCCCTGCCCGCGAACTTTCTTGCGGTTGCTAATGGGACGAGTACCGGAACACTGCCAAACTTGCGTCTGACGCTTTCGGGAAACGTAGTAAGCGCGGGTACACGCACGCTGGTGTATGGCGCAGGTTCGATAAATGATTTGCCGTATTACAACCTCACGTATGCGTTTGGCGACTTGGGAGGCGCAGTGCCGCAGATCGTGATTGCGGTGGAGAAAATTTAGGTCACTCATCTACGTATACGTTGTAGGGTCTCTGATGTCGGTATTCTTTGAATTTATTCTTGAGTTAACAGTCCTCGATACCTGACCGGGAAAACTTTAGAAGACCGAGATGGCTTAGAAAGTATGCACTCCGGAAATCAGAAGGACACGTTGGAAATTTACCAAGCAAGGAGGATGACTATCAATCCAATTTTTCTTCATGAAGAGCACGCACACCACTGCATCGGCACGGATCGGCACCGGTTGCCAAAATCAGACGATGCCGTCCAGTGCGAATTGATGTCCTTGCTAGTAGGTAAGTGGCATAAGTAGTAAACGGTGTCGGATCCGAAGCGAATCGCGAGAAACGCACGAATCTGAGGTTAAAAAGCATGAGAACATTGTTCGATGTGTGGAACTGGCCACTTTGGATCGGGCCTCACTCGGCATATGCCACTTACATTAAGATAGGCCGCATCCATAGCATCCAAGTGGCACAGTCACTGATGGATAAGTATTCCGCGCGATAAAAAAATTGTATAATACTGTACCAAGCTGTAGGGAGGCAACGGTCACGGGTAACGGGCCCCCCGTTGCGTTGCCTACTGTACTATTTCGACCGTAGATTCAAGTCACAGGTCACAGCGGTCGGTGAATTGAAGCTATTCAATGGAGGTCACAGGTCACCATGAGGCTTGAATTAGTGGCCGTTTTACCCCTTCCAGGGTGCAAGAATTCAAATTTTCCTCCAACATAAAAAATGGCTCACCTCGTGAATCCTTGCAGGATTCTGTCCTTTGCACACTTGCTGGTTCAAGTTTGGGCCCTTGCTCTGGGTGTATTGGTTGAATCTACAGTGAGTTCAACATTCCATCAGTTGAAACCGACGGTCCTGATGAGGACTAAAACTCACAACAGGATGGTGGCGTAGACCCGAGCACGTCACAGACCATGTCCGACAGCGACGCAGCACGCGAAGATTCACCTCCTCCGGGCGGCATCCAGGAAGACGGCCACCAAAGGTGGATTACAGTTGTTGCCCTTCCGCGGCCATCGCCGGATTCAACATGATGCAACAAGGGCCCAAGCGGCTCAACTCTAGCCAAATTTCTCCCAGGCTCTCCGCGTCGAGGCCATCCAACACCGTCTCTCTCATGAAGCTTCAAACTGTCCCTCACCAAGCTCTGAAACCCGTCTCTCAACTGTGTCGAGGCTGTCTCATCAAGCATCAAATTGTCTCTCACCAAGCTCCAAAACCCGTGTCGCTCGTCCCAGTCCTTCCCTCAAGTTCTTCTCCTCCGTCGAGCAATCTATTTTGGTCAAGCTTGTTCCTCAAAAACCCTCAAAGACGATTCCCCACATGCTGTCCGCCACAACAGATTCTGCGCAGATCATCTCCCCCTCCCCGATCCGGACCACTATGTACTTATTTAGAATTTCTTCGATATTGCCGCCACCGTGCCGGCAAAGACGATATGCGCACTTATATATATATTCTTGTACCATTTGTGTCAATGAACCATTTTTTGACCCAATAACAAGCGTGAAGAAAATAAAATAAAAAATGGGCCTAGGTTTGGTGCATGTTTGAAAAATGTCTTCATGCCATTTCCCTTGGCAACACCGTGATTTCGGCAAGCGACGATTCATCGGTGTGGTTATAACTTTTTTTTTTTAGTAGGAATTCTACTCAATGTTTATAAAGATGTTGGGGAAACCCCATGTTACAGAATGGTTGAAGATTTGACAATCTTTTATTTTCAGAATGTTTGCGGCAACATTTGTTGATCATCAAAGTTACGTCTAGAAACATGTTGCCTCAAACGTCCAGAAAACGTTTGAACCAAGCGGTGTAGTACCTCCGAGGTGCACCACAACCCATTTCCTTTCGCGGTGGCGGATGACGTAGTTGACGGCATGTACTCGGTTTCTCTCTCCTACTTCAAAAGCTCTCTGTTCCTCACAAAATCACATAAAAAATTTGTATCTGGGTCCTTTTCACTACAGATAACTCATAATTTTTAGTTGCCCAAAAAAGAGAGAACAAAGTCGGCCATCCTCTGGTCCTTTTTGATCGCACCGTACCTACGGTACCTCGCCGTGCATTGTGAGGGTAAAAGTGGCGGAGGTAATTACAGAGGTGGGTTTGTTGGTCCTTGATCGATTAAGGTCTCAGTATGGGCGTCCTGGGAAGTTAATCCGTTGATTTCAGGTGTGTATAGATTATTTTGATGTCAGATGAGTTCGGTCTCCTGCGATCCAAACTTCGTGCATTTGGACCAGAGAAAAAAGGGAACGTAAGCCAAGTGCGTTCCTAGGAATATTGCGAGAGTTTCAGGCACAAAAAACCTTTCTATGCTCCTTGTTCAGGATGTTAAGTGCCTGAGTGGGATTCTACTCTTCCATTTCGGGAAGACACCTCGGTTCACCTTAAGGTACCTCGAGATGATCCGAGATTTGATGAATTTCCACCTCCACCTACCTCCACCTCACCTCGCGGCAACACTATCTCTCCCTACCACAAGAGGTGTCCGATTCACCAAGCAAGCGTACTATTCCCAGCACGTGCCGGTTGGGTACCTTCCATATCGGGTGCTGATTTGATGTTATGATGTGCATTCCCGCCAGCTCTGCGTTCGCTGCCCCATATAAGGCAGTCCATCACCCCTAAATGCTAATTGATCAAAGTGCCCATATCTTTTTAACCATTGACCGGGTTAGATTCCCCTGTATATAGCGGCATACAGGCCTGTATGCTGGGATTAGATACATAGGAAGAAAACCCAGCAAACAACATCATTTTGGGGCTTGGCAGAATCAGGTTACATGAAGGGTAGGATTACGTGAGATATCGATGGCGGGGGACAACCCAAACAGGTAACAAACCAAAGGGAAGGGGGTCGGCCGAATGAAGCGTGATTGAAACACACTGATGGGGAGTATATATTATTGAAGTATTAGCTATGCCCCAGTAAGGCAGGGACCTACCCGTAGGCACAGGTAGTACAATGGTCTATAGCCCTGGTCTTAGCCATGCATGGCTGGCGCCGAGGCGTTAAATAATAATTCCGTTGGCTACTACCATGCCATCAGTTTAATTTCTACCACTAGGGGGGAAGTATGTGTGCAATTGGACACATGGACACAAATTGGACGCAATAGACACAAAATTGGATACATGTACCACCGTACTACAAAAAGCTAAGTGGACCACAGAAAAGGGTCAATGTTGCAAGAGGTATGACAATTTAGGCAGTGGGCATAGGGACCTTTGGCCAGCACTCAGGGAAAGGCAGGAAGGAGCTCCACAAGGTGGGGGCGATAGAATGTGAGAAAGAGCGGTTCATTATTGAGAACGAGCCCCAAAGAACCAGGAACGGGTTTTTGTACCGGAAACAACCAAGTTTGCAGATTGTCTGGCGTCCACGCGTCGACGGGGATATCGTCGTCCATAATCCACTAATTTCGGTCTCCAAGGGGCTGTATGCCAAGGTAAGCCCTCCCTCTGAATGCGATCATTGTAAAAATTTTGGCCCACAGGTCCCCCTTATGACCGGAGACGACGACGACGAGGGGACGTAAGTGTCCCGCGAATGACTGATATTTCTTCAATAACTCACCGACAGTTTATTCTCGCTGTCAAACACGAACATTACGTGGGTGTTCTCGTTTCCAGGATTTACACGGGGATCTTATGCGATAATATAGGACCGACGAAGAATTTGTGGGCTATGTCCATTCCAAGTGAATCATCGAGCTTTTCTTTCTGAACTTAATATTGATACCCGTCAGCTACCTCCCCCAAAGCAGTCCTGCACAAATTGCCCAGATTGCGACACTCTACCCGGATGATCCAACCCAGGTTGGAAATCGACCCTCCTTGTCCTGGCAAGTCAAGTTGAACCTTTCTAGGGATCGCCGTTCGATACTGGACTCGCGAACCAACTCACGTACGCTACCCAGCTATCTCCCTCCCTCCATGAGTAACATCATCTCAGCCCACAATTCAAACGCCTTGCGGCCTTCCAAGGGGATTATCTATTTACTGGCACGCGCCGGTTCTTGCTTGAACACGCTTCCAAAACCCAAAATACGTGGAGTTGGTGTGCGTGGTCTTTTTATTATTCCCTGCACCAGCTGTCCACTGAAAACATTCTTGCACAAGTGAACAAACGGGGGAAATCAACCCCTGTCGTCGGCACGTATCATACCAGCGATCTCCCTCTCTGGTTCCCCGCGGAAAACTCCACTGACTTCGCTTCACCGGATGCGCTGAGTGAGAGCAGAACTTCTTGGGTGGTGCTTATACTAACCGCTTCCAGTCAACTTCATCAATACTGTGGATCCAAATCACTCGGCCTCCAGCACGAAGACGAAAGCGTCCCAGGCTGTATTCTGGCCTAAATGGAATACCCCAACTTCCAATGGATCACCTTCTCTCCTTACGCTCAGCGAGCCAGGCCTCATCAATGTTACGTCCGAGAACTTTCGCGTCGATGCGATCAAATATTTGCTCGACCTGCTCTTGGAGGAAGCCCTAAGTGGTTGAACTTTTGTCTCTCTCACCAACTTCTTCGCAAATATTGGAGGACCCAGATACATTAAACGGGGTAGTTTTACAAATTAGACTTCGTATTACTATTACATTGGACTGCATTTCAATTAGTATGCACCAGGGCCTTGCCGTGTAGCACCACCACCCGGAGCATCGCCCAGACCGCCATTTAAACCACCGCCAGCGGCCTCGCCGAGACCACCAACGTGTCGGTGCGCGCCGTGAGCTACCGTGCGTTCCCGTTGTATACCCGCCTGTCGTTCGAGCTCCTCGGCTTGAGCGAGCTCTTGGCTTTGAACTTTTAAACCTTTCTCCTCGCTATAGGGCCTAGGTAGGAGGTAGAAAGGAATTGCAACCCCGCGAAAATCGAAGGTGTCAAGCCGATTCCAGCCGATCTGGTCACCGCCGACTCCGACTGGTGATCACTGATCCGCTGTGATCCGCTCCAATTCGGGAAGTCGGCAGGCGGTCATGCTCGAATTAGAAAAGCATCTCCACGCTTCAGAGCGCGAGAAAAGTGTGTCACACAATGTATACTTCCTCTAGATTCCTACTATAGATTTATCGCGGCTGAATGGCATTGGTTGCGTACTAATGCATTATCCAAGATGACTAACTTTCGGCGTCCTATTTTGCCGAAGGACTGCGACGCAGTTCATCGCACGTATAAAACATCGCAGTACCGACCAAGTAGACTCCATAAAAATTGCTCCCACTCAAGGTCGACTCCACTCAAACAAATATCCACCAAAGACTTACTGCACCACCCGGAATGCAGCTCATTCGCATATTCTCTCTCTTGTTCCTCGCCATCGGCGGATTGGCCTGTGGTAATTCGCATGTGCATGTTGAGCACGAAGTGGTGGCCCGAGACTCGGTCCAGCTCAAAATCGCACCCGGCCCCAGTGATCCACAGATCCAATTTGCGCCTCTTCCCCGCGCCGTGGACTCCGTCGCGATTGACCCCAAGCTCGGCTACTTTGTTGGTAACCTCGGTGGTGGTACGTATTGGGTGACGGATGGCTCGTACAGCAACATGTTCATGGTGAGCACACACGGGGTTATTGTCATTGAGTGAGTCCTGCCTGCCACACCAGTTACAATTGCGCAATGTCTAACACCGAGTCCCCTTGCAGCGCGCCGCCAACGATTGGGCACAAGATGCTATATGCCATTGGCAACACGACGCACCTCCCCGTCACCCACCTCGTGTACTCGCACCTGCATACGGACCACATCGGCGGCGCGTCGCTCTTCAACAAATCCCGCCCGACCATCATCGCGCACGCAGAGACGCTCAACAGGCTTGCGGCGCTCTCCCCCCTGGACCCCCAGCGCCCGCTACCGAACGTCACGTTCGAGGGCAACTACACCCTGTCCGTAGGCAACCAGACGCTCGAGCTATCGTACCACGGCCCCAACCACACGCCGGGAAACCTCTTCATGTACGCCCCGGCGCAGCGCGTCGCGGTGCTCGTCGACGTCATCTTCCCCGGCTGGGCGCCCTTCACGGAGCTCGGGGTCGCGGACTTTGTCCCTGGGTTGCTCGCCGCGCACGATGTGCTCCTCACGTTCGATTTCGACGTCCTTGTGGCTGGCCACGTCGGCCAGCTCGGTACCAAGCATGATGTCTTGCAGCAGAAGAAATGTAAGTCCCAATCCTAGGAATGGTCCACATATTAATTTACACCGCCTCTAGATATCGAGGACCTGCGCACCTCGTGTGCGGCCGCGCTTAGCCGCAATATGACGGACGCGATTGGACCAACCGTCGCGGCGAACCCAGGGAACGTGTGGGCTACGCCCAAGGCGGTCTTTCGCGTCGCCGCACAGACCTGTGCGGATAACACTACCTCCCGCTGGCTCGGCGTGCTCGGCGCCGTCGATGTGTTTGCGTTCGAGAACGCGTACCGCATGGTCAACGCGCTGCTCATCGAGTACGATGTGCCTGGGCCGTTCACCGTGGCATAGATGGATGTAGACCCATTCGCCGCATAGAAAACCTGTCGTACATTTTTTGAACAAAGTACTTACCTTTGCCTCAAGGAAAGAAAGGGGGGTTCAAGTTGGCCGGGAACCTGTGAGGCGATTTGTGACTATGTTGAGTTTGCATGGCTCAGGAATTAATCATTATGTGGACGATGCGGAAGCCTGAACAGGGCGAAGACCACAGCGGACACGAAAGCCACAACAACACCGTACACGCTTGTCTTCCCTTCTTCCTGGACTTGTCTCTCCATCTCAACTCCTACGCCCCAAGATGAGGACGGTAAGATTGAAACACTGGGATTAAGACTCACCTATATCAAGCCCAAGATCCTTCGCAACTTGGAGGAGCTCCTCGCACGACGGGCGGGACAGTCGTGATCCAGCTCCGCGCGGTCAAAGTCGATAATCACCGGCCCCGACGCCAAGGAGGCGGACGACTTTGCGGCGATGACGACGTTCCGTGGCTCGAGGTCGTTTTGCTGCACGCCGCTCCTGTGCAGACGGACAAGCCGGTGGAAAAGTGTGCGTCTAGGTAAGAAGTGCGACTCTAGTGAGCTTACTCCAAGACGAGAGAAAATTAATCGTACTTGGCGCGCGCATCGAGCTCACTGAAGTCATTCAAGGCGTTCCCCGCATAGCGGATCATGAGCACCGTGTTCTGCGCGTCTGGAAATGGGGTCCTGAACATTCCGATAAGCTGTGGGATCACCACGCCCTGAAACGCGCGCAGGGCGGTGTAGACATCGTACTCGCGACATAGGCGCGCGTTCGCAGATGGCGTGTGCGCAGTTTTCGCGACGACGGTAGGGCTAGCGAAGAAGAGGAAGTCGAGGCGGCCGTAGGCCACGGTGACATCATTGCTCCCCCGCTGAACGTCCCCGTCGAACCGGACCCACGGCAGGGCAAAAATAGAGGCGGGGGTGCGGGACGTGGGGATGAGCTTAGTGCGGCCGATAATGCCGCCGCGGAACGCGGCCTCGGAGGGCTGGGATAGCGCGTCTAAGATGAATGGAAGGGTGATGCGTCTCCCAGCGTCGGGGTATCTCCTCCCCCCGCCAAGGGCGGCGTGGGTGTAGAAGAGGACGAGCGTCACCATATCCATAGCCTGGGTTGTTGACCTACGAACAAGATACACGGGAGTGCGTAAAAAGTAACTTATGAAAACTTACTTTACTTAACTTGCCCCCTTCGGCATCTCTGCCGTACGTTAACTTAAAGTTTTCTCACGCTGGAGGTTGAAACTCCTCCAAGCTTACGCAGGCTGGCAGGTAAACCCATTGTTTATTGTGCCAGTACTGACATCGTACCACCAAAAAAATAAAAAAAATAAAGTTTTCTCACGCGTGTGAAACTAACTTATTTCGAACTCCGCCACGGCTACTTTGTGCCCGTTCAACGCGGCCCATCGAGGTCTGGTGGTCCAGAATTCAAACTTGACCATGACTTCCCCATCCCCCCTATCTCGATATATTTCAGATACGACACCCCCGTGTGTTGTATCAAAAAGAAAATTCCTTGTAACCTTGTTTTTGAATAATGGAGGAGGATCTCAGATACGGAATGGTACTACTAGGTGTGCTGGCCTCAATCATTGAGCGAAATACCCCATTCCCCAGGGGGCCAATGGATCCCGGACCCGCACGACGAACCCGATGCCTCCGGGCCTTCTTCGCCCGAATCCAAGTGATTCTTGCTTCATCTATCCAAATGTACTTACACACAAACATACATATGCGAATATGATTGCGCATATTCTGTTAATTCATACGCTTAGCCTGTTGCATCACCTCAATGGTTCTGAATGAAAGTTGGTTGAGAGTCGTTTTGGTTGAAATTCAGAACAGGACTCATACGCCGTCGAAGTCGTGTATATACACCACTTCCTTTCCCGGCGGTCCACGCGGTGTCCCATGAACCACGCACTCGCGCCCGGCGGCCAGGAGCCCTGCCATCGTTTGCTCGAGATTGTCGACAGTAAAGGCAAGATGGACGCGGGCCATATGTAATCGTAATTTTAAGATTATGATGCAATATAATAAAATATACTCATGATCTTATCCAGCCTTATTCGAAAGCCACTGTCTAGGTCAAATTGGCTTAGTTTACCCCAAGTCACCCATCACCTGAACATTTGGTTGAAATACTACAGTAGTGCGTGAAGGGGTGCAACAACATATATGATTCACTGGCACTCTCGTTAGAATACCGTACTATTGGCAGTCTACTGCATACCACATTGTCATTTCAGAGGTCGACACAAACGGGGATAACAGTTGGGTAAAGTGGGCTGGGGATGCAAAACTGCGCGTAAAGCGTGATTGAGTTCGCGACCGAGGTGTCCAAAGTTACCATTCTTGTCGTTCTCACAGAATCAGCTCCACACGGAATCAGGTTGATCATCGCAAACGCAAAGGACTGCACGGGCGAACCATTAGCAAATCTTATACACGGCATAAAAAGGCGCAGACATACATCGATAGTCGCCTCAAGGGTCCGCAGAACAGCCGCAACAGGAGCAGTGGTTCCAAATTGCACGAATATTGCATGTTTGCCGATGACGGTGGCCAGGAGGGCCTGATGGACCTGCACAAACTACAGAACGATGAGCTCGATATGATCTCACAGCAGCAATAGCAGAACTCACACTACCCAGGGCACTAACAATTGTGTCACAGTCCGCCTGAGCGGTAAACGGCGGCATTCCTTGCATTGCGGTGATGTCGGTGCCCAGATAGTTGACAATGACAGTGAACTGGCCAACAAGAGTCTGGAGGTGCTGGGTATAATAATGAGCACTAGGCTTCAAGGTAGTCGGGCCACCTACCTGGCACATGCTTGTGAGGTCTGGACCGGTGGTTGAAGTGCTGACCACACTGAAAACATTGTTGACATTGCCAGAGACACTGGTCACTATCCCGACGTTGGTGACCATGAAGTTTTCTATTGTCGACATCCTTGCTATTTCAGTCCTTCACCCAGTGACTTTGGCTGCCTTGACGGTCAACGATGTTGTCGGACAATTGCACTGTGGGACACGGACATAGTGAAATTCACCCACTCTTTCACCCTGATAGTGCGTGAAAGTCACCCCAAAATGCCGTGAATTTCACGGTCAAAAAGCGAATTTCACGACAAAACGGGGTGAAAATTTTCACGTACAATATATCCCTTTTCACCCCGCTATTTCACGTACTTTTGGGGTGAACTTCACTATGTTTTGAGGCGGTCCACAAGAAAAGGATAAGCTGTAAAAGAGTAATGAAGCTGTTGTATGCAATGTTCTTACCGTTCACTTTCCTTTAGTAACCTTTATCTTGTGGGCCAGTCCGTGGAAATATGATATCATAGTAAATTAATGGGTTGCCAAGGCGGGAATCAAACACAGAACCTCAGGAAGACGTGCAAAATTCAGAGTTACATGACACAACTACTCTACTAACAGTCCAACACAAGAAGTGGAATCAAATACACCTTATCAACTTGCTGTCCGGCTGCACCCTATTGCTCTCACCTTCTTAAGCCTGGCACCAGAAACTAACTCACGTAATACGCACTCCCTAGGTTAAAATCGCATTAGCAGCATTGAGATTTGGCCCAACACGGTGTATGGGTCAACTAGCTAAAAATAGACCTGACACGAAAGTTGTAGAGCTCAGTGAGAGCTATAAGACTTCTCTAAGAGCATTTTTGCTCAAACGCCCTCCTTAAGCCGGAAATTGCAAATTATTTTCCCGGAGCCGGCGGTTTTTGGATTGAAACCATTCATATCGGTGTCTGTAGGCGTGATCAACATCCCAGCAGCCCAAAAGCATCACTACTAGTACTGCAGACCATAGAAACCTAGGCACCTTTGAAGCTACCACTTTGTTTTAAACGAGTGAATTTTCACTATGTTGTCGGGTGAAACAGAATTTTCACGTGGTTTGTTTTCCGCCGGACAGTTTCACCATGTTTTCACACTATATGGTGAAACTTAATTTCACCCTGAAAGTGAGTGAAGTGTGAATTTCACCCGTTGTATGGTGAATTTCGCTCCTTCCATTTTTCACAGTGAATTGTTGTTGGATTGTCCGACAACATTAGGGGAGTTCACGGTAGGGCTCATTTTCCTGTTTGTGAATATATATATTCAACTGATGGGACGAATAAAATCATTGTTTGTGGAATATATCCGTGATCACCCCGTTTGAACTTTCTGCATATATATAGAATATTTCTATTAATTCCATCTGCCAGGCATACACCCTTGCACAGATAGCACCTCATCTGAACCATCTTATTACTAGACAAAAACCTATATCAGCTACTGCAGTCACCATCTGAATTCTTCCCTCAACAACACTCCTAAAAAACCAGTTTCCAGGAGGAGGGAGTATGGTATTACTGCAGAAGACCCTCAATCCAGCAGTTGGGAACCTTCTCATGTGAGCTGTAAGGCTCTTTGAGCTCAAGCTGCTTGATGAGCTCACCCTCAGGGCGGGCCTCTCAGTCATGGCAGTGAGTGTTGGGAAGCTTACACAAGCAGGAATATATTCCACAAAAAATGTTTATTCCACCAACGAGATTAAATCTCGTTGGTGGAATATCTTTATTTTGGAGAAATAATCGACCCATCACTCGATTATATATATTCTCAAACGAGAAAATCTGTCCTACCGTGAACTCCCCTATTGTTGACCATCAAGGCAGCCAAAGTGACTGCGTGAAGGACTGAAGTAGTAAGGATGGCGGCAATGGAAAATATTATGGTTGGTATGAGCGTCTTTATAGATTTCGAGAGCATGCATCTAATCGGATATGAATATGTTCAATAAATTCCGGACAGGCCCCTGTTGCGGCAAACCTACATCGCGGATTAATGGACAGCCAGCATTTTAATGAAACTTATATATCTCCGGGAATGAGTACCGAATAAGCTCGATAATCCACTCGCCGTTGACCACACGGGCATTTCAATCGGAACTTACTTGTTCCGCCATCTCTTGGGGTAGTGGTCGGGCCCATAATTTTTGCCGTGTTGATAATGCAGGGGAGGTGAAGAAGTTGGACTCGTGTTGTAACGACATCGCAATGGCCCCGGTGCGCAAGGACTATAAGCGGCGGCGGCCGCGCCGCGCTGACATTGTCATATCGCTGTCAGTTGAGTTCCTTGAAGTTTTTTACATGAAAAAAGGGCAGTAAACTTCGAATCCCGTTGCTTTGTGACTTCACACTACGCGGTAGGTGATGAGGTGATACCCCGATCGACGGAAGGGTGCAGTAACGCCGTGATTAATTCTCCTCTCATCCCTATAGTCCTGAGCCATCCACGAACGACATCATATACCGAGCGCCTCCTCGGTGCTATGAAATAGGACCAACTTGTCTGAAGTCCTAGCCGATCTGGACCAAAACAAGTCTTAAGAGCGGTGGGTCTTAAGTTCACAATTACTTAAGTGTCGTGTCCCGCCTCCCCCCTTCCGGCCCCCCGCGTGTATGGTAGAGGCTGCGGCACTGCTACCTTGACAGCTCAAGTCCCTACTTTTGCGACCTAAGTTGCCCCGTCGCTTCAGTCCTACTGAACTACTTTAAGGTTGGCTATTAACTTAAGTTCTCTGCAACGACTTAAGTTCTCGACGACAACTTACTGTAAGTTTGCACATTAATAAACCACAGATCAATTGAATCAAATTGAGATATACGGCGCGACGCTGCCGGGCGGGTGTTCACTGGAGCAGAGGACTGAGTTTGGGGGCAGGAAGTAAGAGAGTGAAGATGGACCATAGCAGGCAATACTCACAAGCTTCTGGGTCTCCGCACGACGCCGTTGCCACCGGCTGGTGGACACGGACATGTATTCTTCGGGAGCTTGGTGGACAGCTGAGCTGAGGGGGAGGGTCTGGGGATTAAGTCGGCGGAGTGCAAGCCCAGGGAAAACGACGAAAGGGGCTGACCAATGTTGTTAAGGCGATGGTCATGGCCGTACAACCCAACGGCACGGGCCGGCCATTGAGGCTGGGGGACGGTAAGGAACATTCAAAAATCGTTTACAGCGTTACGTAGAGTGCTAGGCGTCACTATGGAATCCCCTGACTGCCATACATGCGATACGGAGTCATTGCTTCACAATCATCAATGTTCTCCTTCTCCGGCTTCAAACCTGTGCGACGCAGAGATGGCGTCCCGGCCCCCTGAGAAAAGAGACCACTGGGGAAGGTGGGAGCTGGAGAACAAGAGGGCAGCCAAAATGTTTGATGCTGTCGTGCCATTCATCTGTCTCGGTTACCCAGAGATTCTAGTAATTCGCGCCTCGGTTAAAATATCATGGACCAAGCAATCGCCCGAATACAAACAACTTCACTGCGAGTTGATATCCCGGTTAATATCCGTCCTCCCTGCAGTACCCGTTGGGGGATTCAAGGTCCCCGTCTGTCCGCCACTGGCATGCTTAGGGCTCATTATTCGGGCCTTCTGCTTATGTTTCATTCCGATGCTGCACTTTCGTCGATGTCGACCATGTTGCTTCCGCCACGAATGCTCACCGGAAAAGGCGCTGAATTCAAGGTCCGCCATACTACGACATACTTCAGCTACCCTACGCTTCTCCTTCGACTTCGGACGTGTGCTCCGGTGCTGGGAAAAATTTCTTCCAGGGTTATGGTATACGGGAAGAGTACAACCTTCCCGTCGCATACGGTGTAGAGTAGAACCGGACGGTACGAGGGCGTCTATATTTCGGCCAGCGGTCCTCATCGCCGCGGTGGATCCTTCAAGTTCGGAGTTGACTCATATCTTGACAAACTGTCATCCAAGACAAAGAGTTTTTGGAGAGCGTCTCGTAAGTATCTGTTTCCTACTGGATTCATATTCGGTCCACTGTTCGGGAGCGTCGACTGTGAGTTTGTTCGGCTCCGCTACGCCACAGCGAGGCAAGTGAACGCAAATAACTGAAAATCTCGATCTGTGTTCGATACACACCGTCACATTTATTGCATGAATTTTCGCTGTCCTTCGAGTGTTGAGTCGATCGTTACAACTCCGAGCAAATCTCGCTTCCTTTTGGGGAAATTCCGACGTTGTTGGGCTCTTATGTTCAGGGGCGCGCAGGGACCCGAGATACATTCAGGAGTTGTCAAGCAGCTCAGAAGGTACAACAGAACTTCTGAGAGCCTGTGGTGCGATGAAAAAACGTAGAAAAAACATTCCAACTTCAGCAAATGTTTTTTTTTTTTTGGGCTGATTTACAGAGATTTTCATCAAATAGGGTCTGTGGACAATTGAGTAATGTTGACAGATCCTGCTCAGAACTGAGCGACGACTCGAAGCTCGAACGGAACTTGTTTTCCGTGGGCAATTGATCGGGTGGAGGGTGTGATGTCTTTTCCGCTTTGGGAACGGAGCCTCACTTTTTATTACTCATGAAGTTTGGAAAGCCGGGCCGGTTTGAGTGGTTCAATTCTGCACCGTCCATCTCGCCGATGCTTTTACCTTATTGGGCGATTCCGAGATTCACGCACTCGTAATGATCGACTACGCACTCCTGTCCTTCATTTCCAACCACGATCCCATTCCCATCCAGTGGGTCAAACAATCCTAAATACTACACACGTGTTACCAACCGCGATCTATAAAGGCGAAGCAATTCCTCAGCTAACCCACAAGCAATTACTTGCCTCTCCTTCATCCCGCGATCTCACTGTCACCATGCTCTTCCGCAACCTCGCCGTCCCCGCCGCCCTTTTCGTTCATGGCGCTTATGCTACCCTGACCCCCGATCAAGTGGTGACTAACATTAAAATTGTCACCACCGCATCCCAGGGCATCCTTAACGCGGTCACCCCCATCACTAAAAATTCGTCTCCTGGTGCTGTAGTCACTGCCGGCCAGGTTTGTTCAACTCGTTTGTCTCTTTGCATTTTACTGACTTATCTCCACCGAAAACAGACAGCGACAACCAACTTTAACACCATCATCCAAAATCTTGGCGGCGACGTGTCAGCAATGGATGGCACTGTCTTTACGGCTGCCCAGGCTGTACCAGTCTGTGCCGCCCTTACTGATGTACGTAGTCAACGTTAATAGCGCACAGCTGTGCACTCATCTTCCTTATAGTTTGTCAACGTTCACCAAGCCGTTTTGAGTACCGTGATTGGAAAACGTGCGGCCTCTATACTCATTTTCCATCTTCGCTAACACTTTCCGTTGTCAGACGGTTTTTTTGGCCCAGTTCGGCGTTGCACAGCCCTTTGCTGCAGTCTTGAGGACCTTGGAGGGTGCCATTGATGTACGTGTATACTAATGCTATACATTACACCTCCTAATGCTCTTGCAGGCCTTCGCATTTGGCGCGATTGCCATGCTTCCTTCGTGTGCGAACCAAGTAACGCAACAACAGGCTGGACTGGATACCTCCGTTGCAAGCGCCATCAGTCAATACGAAGAGATCTGCGTCCCTAGCCCCCTTTACCCCACTGTCATGCCGGTCTGCATTGGTGTCCCCCCGATCTCCATATGAGCCCTCATATTACATTCATTTCTTCCATAGAAAGCACGTAGTCTGTTGTTCAATATAGCCAAGGATTACTTTGTCCATGACTGTGTGAGCATGTGAACTTTGTGTTAGTGCTGGCAAGGTTCGGTTCGGTTAAGGTTCAGAGCCTTTTGATCTGAATACCGAACCTGGACCTAGCTCTCGGGTCAGGCCTTAGCCGAGCTCCGAACTTGAACCCATGTTCAGGTTCCGTTCGGCATCCGAACGCGTTCGAACCCGGTGGAGTTCCGCCATCCCGGACGACCAAAGTCCCCTCAAAAATATTAGATATCAGGAATTAGCCGCGGTTTGCCGTACTTGAGAGCGCTGACTCGGAGTGCACCTCCGGTAATGTACAGAGTCCTCCAGACAATAACTTAGCTTCACGAAAATGCTAACAGACTACATGTGACTCCGAACCGTGACTTGACAACTTAAACGTCAAGATTGCTGCAAAATTGCCTCGAATTCGGCAGCGACAGGAAGGTTGGAATATATTTGACGATAAATGGATCTTTCTACCTATTCTTTGTTACCGGATGGTGGGAATAATGGGGAAGAGAGGGGGGGATCCGGAGAGAGCAGTTTTCCTGAAACCATGTCTTTCAAACACACTCTCAATAAATCGTCCAGATTTCAAGATTGGGTGCTATGGTTTGTTAGCGTAGCGCCTCAGTTACGAAGAGGTAACTCAGTTTATTATTAACTACCTGTTAGCGTAGCCTACAGAGGAATTAGAATTGGAATAGAAACATTTAAATGAATGGACGTACACCTCAGTTACAAAGAGGTAACTGAGGCTCACTAGCGAGTATCTTAAACTGTATAGTAGAGGTAGACTCATTACCAGTCTGCGCTACGGCAAAGGGAAGTGATGAGGTTATTTGCCGTAGGCAGACTGGTACAACTCGGGCCACGCCAAAGGGCTGCGCCCGGAGTTTGAATTTTTGGCGGGAGCCGAGGCTGCCGATCGGGTGGCTATGTTCAGCCATCAATTCTCTGCCAAAATCAACTTTGTCACAGCTCAGCCTCTGGGCCATAAAATATTATTCTGAAGGGACAGAATTCAAGTTCAAAGGTTCTAAATCACCGATTTTCAAAAGAGTTCTAATGGACCCCCAGATTTGAGCAAAATCCAGCTTCGGGGAAATCTTTTCAAACTCCGGGCACAGCTCTTTGATCCAGTCCGAGTTGTACCAGTCTGCCTATGGCAAACAGCTCACCTTTCTTTTGCCGTAGTGCAGACTGGTTACGAGTCTATAGTAGAGGTATGACGGGATGAATGAAAGGATCAATGATTGTGAGGTAAAGATAGGATATATCGCTAACATGGTTGCATGTGATTGGACCCCTGGTCGAGCTGCTTTCAGGAACAGAGAAAGAAACCTTAGCCTGCTTGCACTTGAAGAGGATTCTGGTTCAAAACTAAGGGTGGGCGCGGTCTCTCACCTTTGATCTTGCCAACTGTTGAAACACCGCACATATATATGGGCGATATATTGTTTAAAAACTACTCAATTTCTTACATCTTTTTCCACACATTTTTCCTGCAGACAATCACAACTTTGTAACTGTGCCCGCAACTTGGGTATGTGCTTACAACTTCAATTTTTTGGTTGCAAACTTGGGGTGCTGGACTCATTTGTTTGCAGCATCTTGGAGGCCAAACTAACACCTTTTACATGTAAGTCCAGTGATAAATACATGGCCGAATACAGATTTGTCGATCTCATGATTCCCATCAGTCTGGCAATCATGATTGTTGCGGTGATGTTCTTTGGGTTCACTGGGATCCTATGGTATGTGGAAGGAGTTTTGAATAGTTAAAAAGACATCTATGTCATTCCTGACCATCGCATCCGTCCCCTCCTGACTGACGCCATTGCCACCTCACCGAAGAATCCGAGGATGTGCTCGATGCTCCGCATGATCGAGCGCGTCCCGGGTATCCGTTGGCCGGCCTCGGTCCCGACGAGGGGACAGCGGATCCGTACCCGACTTGTCGTCAATTAGAGTTGATTTACTGGATGGATTGTTGCACAACCAGACAAAAAGAATTTGGCATCAATTTGACAATGGAATCTTAGAGGGGACACGCCCCATGTCTGGGGTCCTCTTTGCATTTTCCGCTGATTGGCCGTTTTGAAGGTACGGACACACCCAAGGTCTCCATCATGCCCTCCCAGTGCTCCTCTACACTTGGAGACCTTCAAAACACCTGCATTGCGTCTGCATCTACCGTGAAACTTCATGCCCCAACGCTGCCTATTGCCCTGGTGCATGGAGCTTCACAACTTCAGTGCCTGTCTGTTTCTTCCCAAAGTGCGCCAATTTTCACTGGTTTTACCCAATTAAATTTAGGCTACCTACTCAAGAGCTGTTTCACTCCTCTCTGGGAATCTCCTCTCATCTGGGTGTCCACTCACAGAGATACTGCCCTTCAAGTCTGTATCAGCAGAAATGAGCAGAAATGCATCACAAAGGTCAATTTGTGTGGAATTGAGCAGTCAAAATTGGGTAAATCCCTATACCATCATGTAGCCCAGTGAGGCAGGTCTTCAATGGTGTCTTACTTATTAAATCTTTCATCAGGAAAAACCAAAATGTCTCTATAGACACGCCCCGGACTATACGGGTCTCGGATGGTCTTTCAGTGTCTATAAAAGTCCCCTGGTACTATGATGGTCTATGTCGAGCTCTGTGGGTCGATAAAATTGGGCCTCCACTATTATGTTCTATGGTGGGTGTTCAATGTGCTCAAATATTTATTTTCAAAGCCTAACATCGAAGGAAATTGCCAGTGACTGGTATGCATAGCGGCTGCGCAAATTATCAACGAAGGACGAGTTTGGCGATATGTAGCTGACATGTCTAGTGCGGTTCAACCATAATCCACAACCATCCCAGCCAATTTGGCCTAGGAGAGCAACTTATTGATAGCTGAGCTGATCCCAGTCTTTCCTGCTCCCAAACTCTGTTCTTTCTCAGTGTTAACATTGCCATTCAGGTCTTCAATGGCTCTGTTCTCGGTTTACAACCATTTGATAGTTTGAACCTGGGTTTGGAAGGGTTCCGAGTAAATTGATCCAGGCGAGTGGAAATGCCGGAGCTCAATCTCCTTGAATTAATATTTTGAAACCTCTGGGCCTCATGCACAGCAAGATATGGGGAAAAAAATAAAGATGCATCCTGCCGAGTTCGAATTTGAGCACATCAATTACTGCTTACCTCATTCAAACTCCGCTCAGTATCGGGTCTCAGTATCGACTACTTATATCAGTATCGAGCCAGAATTGTGGTGAAAAATGTTTAAATTTTTTACCCTCTTTTTCACTGAAAAATGTCTGAAAACCCAGCGACATTTTTCACTGTAAATTGTGCTGAAAAATTTGAATCTCCCAACCAGTGACGGTGTTGGTGTGATTTTGGAGGAACCAGAGTCCTTGACGTCTGATCTCAGTGTGTTCGCATTTGCACAGAGAAGTATGTGTCAGAAAATATCGGCACACTGACTCGGGGGAGCTTCAGAGACCGAATTGAGGGTCACGAAACAACGAGAAAGTTATCACCCGTAGGAAATCTCTGTCCTTCATTGAAGGACAATGATGTTTACTCCCACATAACTATATAACTAATATCATGCCTCCTCTTTGTTCCCTTCCCTCCAGTTATGGATTCGCTTTTGACTGTAAACCTACCTCAAATAATTCCCTCCACTCTTGGCAGTAAAAACATATGCTCAGAGAACCTGTACAAAGAAAGGGCGAACAACGCTCATAAAGTGATTCTTTGTTGAAAATGTGGGCGCCCTGTCAACCGGAACATGCCTGCCAACTGCCTTACGGCATGTGAATGACATGCCCAGGTTTTTCCCCTTGTCCTTCGAATTCATTCTCGGCCGCCGTGGAAATGAACATCTGGTTTAGGATCACTATATATTCTACCACCTTGTCCATTCAGATTTGAATATATCTGCTCGAGGACCAGTAGCAGTTTGAACTATAAAAAGCAT
This sequence comes from Mycena metata, assembly GCA_029378385.1. NCBI lineage: Eukaryota > Fungi > Basidiomycota > Agaricomycetes > Agaricales > Mycenaceae > Mycena > Mycena metata. The sequence continues at coordinate 10,114 of JARKIB010000272.1, read as the reverse complement.
TAACCCCATTTGTCTTACCCTCCTCACACAATCTGCTATCTACGCCGCCGTATGGTATGCGTCTTCACACCGGCAATCACGAAATTTTGGGCGGCCCGAGCCGCAAATCGAAACTCAAAGTGTTGAGCTAACAATAGTTGGGCGTGAAATCCAAGCTGATTCTCTGAGTTTCGTAAAAGAATTCATGCGCGCTGAAAGCCAAAGAAAAATCTTTGTATTTGACTTAACTGAAACGTTAATGGTACTCAAAGTTTCAGTTTACAAAAAAGGCAAGCCGAAATCATGTTGCAAAACTAGAGGTACTGACATACAAAAAGCTGGAGCTGAAACTAATATAAAATTTAGTGTCTCAGGTGTGCTTTCAGCGCTGCTGAAAGCAAAGTTGAAACTTTGCATTTCGAACGAGGTGAAATTAAACCAGATTCGATTTCACCTGGTTCGAAATGCAAAGTTTCGGCTTTGATTTCAGGTGAGGTGAAAGCACACCTGAAATGCTAGAATCCGTATTGGTTTCAGCTACATTGTTTTGCATGTTGATGCCTATGGTTTCGCAACACAATTTCAGCTTGCACTATTTGTAGAGAGCAGTGGCACCGGCGAAATTCCGGGAAAACGATGCCACAGCCGTTATATAGAAAGGGGAGTTGATGTGGAGCGGCAGGCAAAGCTGTGGAGGTCCGAGGTCAATAACAGAGACAGAAGAACGGGTTAAGCTCAAAGAAGATAAAGCCAAATAAAACCTAATGAATTGGACAGTAAATCTTAATAGAACGAGTAATCGCTTGGCGATCAGTTTCATCCGGGCACTTTCTGGATGTATTTCCCATGATTTAAATAGACCTTCACGCTGTGGTCCCGCAGAAGAATCTTGTGACTTGTAATGATATCTCGAAGATCGCTTGCCGGTCAGTTTCATCCAGTCACTTTCTGGATGTATTTCCCATGATTTAAATAAACCTTCACGCTGTGGTCCCGCAGAAGAATCTTGTGACTTGTAATGATATCTCGAAGATCGCTTGCCGATCAGTTTCATCCGGTCACTTTCTGGATGTATTTCCCATGGTTTAAATAGACCTTCACGTTGCCGTCCCACAGAAGAATCTTGTGGCTTGTAATGATATCTCGAAGATCGCTTGCCGATCAGTTTCATCCGGTCACTTTCTGGATGTATTTCCCATGGTTTAAATGGACCTTCACGTTGCCGTCCCACAGAAGAATCTTGTGGCTTGTAATGATATCTCGAAAATTGCTTGGGTTTGAATAGACACTTCTTCACACTGCCATCCCTCAGAAGAGTCATTTGGTTGATACAATGGAATGCTCCAATCTTCCTTACCTCCCGAGATCTCCAGGCAGTGTACATTTCAATTACGTCTTCTTGGCCCACATTCTCAAACCCCCGAAGTACATCTGTATTCTGTTCCCATCCCGCTCCCATCTTCATATCATCATTTCACCCCAATAATGAGCTGGATCACGGGTTGTAGCTAGGAATCCCGTTGGTGTGTACCAGCCCATCTATTCTAGCATAACGATCACCATCATTCTCCGCACTATCCCAATTCTCTGCTGGAATTTCCGACCAGAAGCTGGAACGACTAGCGATTGGAGATCCCTCGTTGTTTCTTAACGCTGCCTCTCAATAGCAATTTTCATTCATCGTCGGCCGTTCCGTTCCAGTCTCGCGCCTCCCCTCTTCCGGAACTCATGGAGATCGAGCTGAAATTTCAATGTCAATAGTACTCCTGGGGGAAGCGATCATGAAAACGGTAGTGCCAGCCTCTCACCGGATTACTCGTTCTATTAAGATTTACTGCTCAATTCGTTGGGGACTGTTTGGCTTTAGCCCCTTCAAGCCTACCCTGTTCTCCTTTCTCTGCTCCTCGTTTCGAAGGTCCACAGCTTTTCCAATCATTTTCAATCAAGTTCCTATTTAGGCGACATTGCTGTGTTCTTCTGGCTAAAATTTCACCGATACGCCTGCAATCTGTAATGTGTCGAGTTCGAGACTGCCTACGCAAATGAATCCTTGCCGCTAAATTATTTGCTCTTATCTCCTTCAGCCTAAGGCTACCCTGATTCTCTCCGCTCCTCACCTGAAAATTATAGAGCTTTTATGTGGAACCTTTCCCACGATTTTCGTCTCGTCCTCTCTGGGTTATGGTTCTTTTTCTGGTACCGTTGAAATTGCTATGTGTGCGGCAAGCAGATTCGGGACCTTGTCAAGATATGTGTGGGTCGGCTACTGAATATCTCGTTTCACTTGGTTTTTTTTTTGTGGATCCAGGGTATATTGCCCCTTATCCACCCCTCGGAAAACATGTTGATGAAGTCGGGAAAATGGTTGACTAGGTAGTGAACATTCGTGTCCTGCTGCCTAACAACCCACTCGCAAATGCTAGGGCACACAGTACACTATTAAAGTGGTGCGAGTCATTGTTGTGGAGCACCCAAGCTCATTGTTCGTGCCGACCTGGAGGAGGAAGCTGTAGTACTGAAGCCGCCCAATACGGTAGTGACTTTTGGATCATTTGTGCTACCGCACGTACACCGGCAATCACGAAATTTCGGATGAGCCGAGCCGCAAGTCGAAATTCAAAGCGTCGAATTGACAATAGTTGGGCCTGAGATCTAAGCTGATTCTCTGAGTTTTGCAAAAGAATTTGTGCGCACTGAAAGCCAAAGAAAAGTCTTTGCATTCAACTTCAGTGAAACTTTAATGGTACTCAAAGTTTCAGTTTACGTATTCGCCCAGCCATTCTGACCCTCAAAACGGTGGGCCGGTGGCTGTATCATGTGCTCAGCCACCGAGAGCTGTGTTCGGACCACAGCCACCGTTTTGGGGGCTGAAAACGCGAAGACATATAATAGGAGACACCAATAGCAGTTAGGGAGAAGATATTATTGAGCTTTCGGGAGATGGAAGCTGTTTTACGATTATTAATGAAGTCGTTCCACTCGTGAGGATACGGTGGAAGTGGCGGTTCATAATGAACGCCCTTCGGCCCGCAGACAAACACCGATCGTGTATCCTTTCACCTGTCAAGACCTGTTGATGACTTGAGAAGAAAAAGAAAGACAATTGAATTCATGCCGCACTCTGATCCCGCATATGTTGAATGTCCGGTTCCATAAAAGTCGTAATGGTTTTGCGGTTTCAGACCTGTTTAAAATCGCTACGCGATCCCACCACCGACTATTTGAGGAGTGTTGGTCATGGAGGCGAGTGCGCTGTCGAGCGCGTGCTTCTGTGTTCTCATGGCGAATATGCGTGACTTTGTCAGCAGATAAAAGAGAGCGTGCGATGCTGCGAGCACTGGTGTCTTGTTTCCGCCGTTCTTCACGGTCATTACTGTGCTCGCGATTGCGGCGTTGTCGTTGAGCCTCACGTTGGAGGCGACGACGCCGTTCCACCTCGGTTTCTCCGCGGTTCGACTCCGGAATCGATTCGGCCATTTTCTGATTGAGCTAGTCTCAAGAGCAAGAATAATGCTGTCCAGAGATTCACCAGAGCGTGGAGGGCTGAGAAGTCGGAGAGCAATTAGGCGGCGTGAAAGCCATTCAAAGTCCCCATTGTTCAGTGGGCTGTGCATATAGGCGCTCGGTGACGAAAGACGGGCGCTCAAAGAGAAAGGCGCGGGTAAACATTTTTAGGCAGTCTTGGAGAGAAGCGTAGCGGGTCCATGTCCTCGGATGTGAGAAGATGTGAGAAGAATCATGGTGAGAAGATCGATGCCGCTAGAGAACCGGGATAGACCAGACCAGGAACATCCACATATTCGCAAATCAGACACATTCGATGCAAATCTGACACATAGCATTGAATGTGTCTGCTTTGATGGGATTAATTTGGCGGCCGTTATTCGGCGGAATCTGTGCCGAATGTTGCCGGTTAAGGTTCGGGTTCGGGTTAGCGGTTCGGGTTAGAGGTTAGGGTGGTTAGGGTTTTGGTTAGGGGTTCGGGTTAGATGTTTTGGTTAGGGTTTTGGTTAGTAGTTAGGGTTTTGTTAGTGTCAGGGTCAGGGAATATTGTAAATGTGTTGGCGAAAGGACTTGTGTGTGAATTTCGGAGATTGATGGCTGATCAATTCGGTTAACGCCGGCACAACTCAAACTAGACACATTCGCCAATGTGTCTGGTTTGCGACTGTGTGTATGGTCCTGGTTTCGTACATCCCCCTGGAGAACAAAGGCAGAAATCGATAGATTAGGGCTAGTGAAAAGATTGACAGATGGCGGAGTTTGTGGCTTCAGACGGACATGCTTAATTTTATAAGGAGAGTAAGTAAAGCGCACCAATCATAGGTGGCCGTGTGTCTTGAGCGCTTAGGCTGTCCAGCCCGGTGCGCTACTACAGGTACATCCCCCCTCCTCAATGTTCACGTTCCAGTGCGATCTGGCTGCGCAAGACTGCCCCACGCTGTGGCCCAATGGCTCTGGATACAGCCCGTTTGATATTAGCCAGTTCACCGGGGACTTCGAAAGCAACATCCTTGCCTTTACCACATCCTCATGCGTTCAGGATTTACGCCTTTCAGGCACTGTGGGCCGCTGCGGATTCCCTGGGGCGCCATGCTCTATTCTCCTAGGCCGCTTCAGTAATTGCGCTTCTGGATTTGCTTCGACCTGCGTCAACGGTGTCTGTGCTGGGTGCGTTTGGGACTTTTTCCTGTCATGGGCGAATGAGGAGCTAAAAGAGGACTCATGCAGTGCGGTCGGGTCTTCCTGCCCTGCTGGTACTCCGGTGGGCAACACCGCGGGTTGCAATTGTGAGTGAACTGGCACTTAAACCATCGTGTCCAGTACTAAGAACTTATCATCGTTTCTTTCCTGCAGTTGGAATGAGCTGTGGATCTGACTCTCTTTGCGGTGGGGCGGGCTCTACAATCCAAAGGGGCGAGAATCTCGAAATCGGCCTAAACATTGGAGTGGATTACTGCGTTTCAGGTTCGTAATCTGCCTAGCAGATCCAAAAAAACCGGGAAAATGAAAGTCCAATCCCGCATTCTAGGTGTCAGTGCTATTAGAGACGCCGGCTCCGTGATCCAGGCCTGTGCAGCTGGACCACCGCTTGTCATAACGAGCGCTTCCGCCTCATCCAGCAGTTCCCAGTCCTCAAGCTCTTCAGTCACTACGAGCACATCCTCAGCCACTTCGAGCATATCTTCACCCAGTAGCACTACCCCCACGACCAGTCACAGGGCGAAACCAGTGGGCGCAATCGCTGGCGGAGTCGTGGCAGGCGTGGTTGGTCTTGCTCTCCTCGCTGCTTTCTTTATTCGCAAGAAGAAGAAGAATAGTGAACTCAAACAAGTGGAGAACCAGTATCCAGCCTCGCCCGCCTTGTCCCCGGAGTCCAGCTCTAGACTTCCAGCCCTCACCTCGGGTAACGCGAGTCCTTACCTACCAAAACGTTCTGCCCATCCAACGCACTTGGAAATGCGAGGCAATGAGCTGGCCTGGACGGCCAGGACGCATCAGCAGGCCACTGAGGCATCGTCTTTAACAGTGATGGTTCCCAGGAATGTTGGCGGAGAGGATGATCCGCCTGGGTATGATTTTGTATGACTTGTCTTGTACAGACTCTTCAAGTTGTGCAATTTACCATCGCAACATTCAAGATTTGTGTCATAATTCTGTTGATTTCCATTGCCGACTTCAAGCTGCTGTACTGTACGCTGTACAGCCCTCCCGCGATCAAGGTCTGGTCGGATGGGTCACGCCACACCATACAAATATCGCACAATCGCGCTCGCAACAAGGGGGTTCAAAGATTAGGAAAAAAGATATCACCTACAAAAGTTTTTTTTTCTGGGGGTCAGCCGACCCCCCCCCCCCCCTCCCCGTGGGAAATTGCCTTTTTGGGGTTTAAAACTCGGCCGTTTTGCAATTTTTTTCCGCGCAAGTGGCTTGTATACCTTGCCCGCACCTATTCCCGTGTTAAGATCAGGGAAAGTAAATGTGTCGTTCGAGAACTAGTTTCTGGAGAAATTACGTGGCTTTTGATTGTCAGCAGAGATCATGGGAAATTTCCTGTTTGGTCGAGGCTGTACACTTGTTATCAGCTGTTATCACCCAAATAAGGCAATAATGTCGGCGTACAAAGCTCAATGGCGACTGCTCCGTTCGCCATAAAAAGTTGATATTCGGACTCAACATCGAAAAACCCTTCGGAAATCGACCCTGTGTCTGGGGCTCCGAAAACTGGACCCCCTTGGCTCGCAATCACTCGTAACGGCTAACGCGCCTGATCTGTATCAATCATCGTGCCTTCAATTCATTCTATTAGTCCGCAGTGATTGTCGAGACATTGCCGCCGTGTATTTCTTACCGCCCATTGCCACAGTCAGCTCTGAACTCGTTCGACGCTCAAATGATGTGGATGAAAACACCAGAAATGGTACATTCTTCTTATCGGATATCCAATGCTTGGTCCCGGGAATGGTTTGATCATGACGTCTCTGTTAATGAAGGGACCATGTTTATAAAGAGACGGCGTGCTGGAATAAAAACATGTATGACAATCGAAGCTATTCACCCAGCAGGTTTTTGCGCACACGTGCTGATGTGCCGTAAGACCCAATCGGGAAGGATTGGTGTATTTCGCGCGGTTTCTCGCTCAAATACGCGGTAATAAATGGGAATTTTAATTGGTAGGTATATGGTAGATGTATAATTCCCTCTGAATCAAGACAGCATTACTAGCTGGCTGGATAAGGTTGGAATGAATAAAACAGGTGATTTGATGTGCCCAGCAAGGGATTGTGGTATAAGGTGCAGCGCAGCCCATGATACATGGTCTCCTTGGTCTAGTTGATTCACGTGCGTCCTATTTCATGTGTAATTCTGGTGGGCAGTGTCGTAGGTTCAATCCCCACGTTTATTTCGTTGTCTTTTTTTCGCCGATTGAGTACTCGCGGCCTTTCCCTTTCGTCTTTTTTATCGATTCTTCACTTGGGGCCTTCTTACCTGCTTGCCCTCGAAAAACCTTCCCAGGCTCTCAAACACTTCAATTTGCGAAGCCCCAGGCGTCGTGAATATTTCAACATATCAACATTAATTTACCTCTACATCCTCTGCCGCAACCGGGGGGACGTAAATTTGGTACCCCATCGTGTTCTCCTTGCGGCGCCGGTCTTCTCTGTCACCTTTCTTGGCCCAGGTTGTATCGCGCACATGCGCAGTGCTCTCGAACCGCCGGATATCGGCCACCATTTTCCCGACATCAGCTCCGATGTCGCGCCTGGCAATACTCGACATCCATAATTTATTTCGGTGTGGTACTTGAGCGCGAAGAATGGCGGCAGCCTGCTCGAGCTCTTCCGCTCGCCGCAGGAGGTGGTCCCGGTAACCATCGACCTGAGGAGCAACTGAATTAATACGCGGTGATGCGGTGATTTATTTCAAGATACTTACCTCCTCCTCCACGTCGCTGTCATGCGTGTCAAATGCAGGGAAGAACTGTCGCTGCACCTCCTCGGCATCATCTGAGCTCGAGTCGCCGTGAGATTCTTCACGAGATAGACGCGTGCGCTTGCCAAGCAAACTCGACGAGCTAAAATCCAAGTCCCGCCAACCCCCGCCACCTGCGAGAACCCCCGGGTCCACAAGAGCGTGGTCGTCACCATCTGTGATGCTCCCATCGGACGGTTCAATGTATTTCGATTTTTCTTGGCCACGGGGGACGAGAGCCGGGTGGCGATACAGGGGCTGTGTTCGACGACGAACAATCTGGGTCCAAAATTCGGGAGAGGGGTGACCGACGGCGTCAACGAGGTGCTTGCAAAGGTGGCAGCTGTTGAGTGGTTGGGATTTGCAGGTGCAGGTCCAAAGCTCAACGGACGTAATATACTTGCGGTCGGCATCAACCGCGAGAGTCCGACCTTCGAGCTTTTTCCACATTGTCTTGAATTGCTTTTGAAATTGGGTGGCGCCTTTGAGCGCCCGATGCGGTGGCCATCGTTGAGAATTTGCATACGAGCATGATATGCCGGGGTTACTTGGGTGACAAGAATCCAAATCAGCTGGTCGAGGCGAGGGCGGAGATGGTTGTGGAGAAAGCCGTGCTTCAACTGCCTCCAAAAATTCTCCACGTTCACGGTGGTTCGGAGGCGCGATAGATATGGAGAGGTTGAGCGTGCCCATAGCTTCCACATCTTGGGGGAATACCATGATGTCCAGAAATAGCCCCAGGCCTCGCGCAGTCCGCGTTGAACACAAAACATGGACATCTCGTACACGCACTCCGTTCGAATTTGAGCGGCAGATTTCGGACCGTCCTGGGTTGGGAAAATAGGATGCTGACAGAAATGGCGGGTGAAGAGGTGGAGAAGATGGCGCCTGTGCGGCGCAGGGCAGAAGACATAGAGCGGGTCGGCGGCTTTAACTTCCCCGTCTTCGAACATCCAATCCGGACCATCTTCGGCGCAAGGGGTACCCGCCGGAGAATGCCGAGACACCGGCTAGGTGGGTGCCTCCCCCGGCCGACCCCTTACTTCACTTTTTGGAAAAGTTGCGGAACCTTTCAAAAACACATTTGCGAGGGTCAGAAAAAAAATGGGTTTTCTTGGTGTTACCACTCAAATGAGGTGAGAGTTTTTTGGACCTCGGGATGCTGGTAGTTGGCCTAGAACACTCACAATAGGCTCTCATTGATGAATTGATCTGCCTCCAAAACGTCCCTAAATGCGTGAAATGTTGTCAGAAATCTATTTTTGATCACTTTCCCAGGCGAAATTACCCGATTAGGGCGAACACGTGACCATTACGACAGTCAGTCTCCCCCCAGGGAATCCTTAATTCACTTTTTCGACTCCGTGTAGAGGATTTTTTCTGTGGGTACCCCTTGCTTCGGCGTCTTGAGCTGTCGCCGCATCCTTGTCCAGAAAGCGGTCGACCTCATCGAGTAGGTCACCCTCTTCCTCCTCTTCCGATGCTAGGTCTGACTCGGAATCCTCCACGCTCGCAGCCGCCATATCTGGACGGGGAATGATGGCGCGGACTTGGCCATTGAGTCGAAGCGTCAGAGATGGCTCAGGCGCAGTGGAACGAGGTGCGGTGGACACAGGGACACCACGAAAGCGGACCCTGAGATGTGGAATTGCCTGTGTCGCAACCCAAGTATCCTAAATGAAATAATCAAACTCCAAAACGACGGCACAGTATTGAGAAAAATGAACCGGTTGCAGCTCCTGAGATTGAGAAATCGGAACGAATTTCTCATCGATCCAAGAGAACTCCTTGCGGGCAGCTCGACAGCGTAGTGTGCTGGAGCTCTGCGAAGAATGGCAAGCCGAGTTTTGACCGCTCGCAAAGCATGCCAGAAGCATAGCTGATGCTTCGCGTCGGGGTACTCGGCCAGAAACGCGTTGATCTCGGACCAGTCCTTGTCCGTGAGAGTAATAAGGGCCCGGACCTTCCAGACCGTTCGAAAATGCTTCAATAGTTGGCGTATGAATTTTTCCTTGCCTCCAGCAGTGCTTTCGGGGGTTGATTGAACTAACAGGTAGCCAAGCGGCATCCCAGAGCCATAGATTTCGCCGAGTAGGGCATAGACCTCGTAGCGTGAGCCGTTCGTGTTCCCTGGGGATGTAATTGATAGGGGAAAGCGAACGAAGAAAAATTAAACTTACAGGCAGAGTCCAAAGATAGTTCCCGCACTCGCCCACCAATCTCACGCAGTATCTTCGGAAGAGCGAACGCGATGGCAGTGAAACCGGACTGAGGGGTTAGAGGGATCTGTTCGACGCTATAGAGCGGTTTTTTCCCGTTTGCATCCGACTCAGTTGAACTAAATTCTTGCAGCAGAATATTTGCTGATTTGAGTTCGTCGGGATCACGTTTCCACGTTCGCGCGTTATTCTCGGCCCACATGGCGTAAACCGCCCGGCGCGTGAATGTGGGCTCCGGGTGCGTCTTTAGGATCTCGTCCCAGAGCTGCGGTAAAATTGATAAGTTGATTTTTACGGTATTTAGGTTTTAAGCTGACCTGTCCGGGCGTCAACTTGGGATTGATTCGGACAAACTCAATGACGTCCGCGGGAACGTCGATGGACCAGTACGGGATATGGTCGTCTTGATGCCCAATTTTAACCAATGCAATGTCCTCCCAGTC